>MU694668.1:0-36698 GCA_026770625.1 Nicotiana glauca | reverse complement strand
AGAAAAATACATATGCCATTGGGAGATTAACAACTGGCTTTGTTACTAGCATATAAAATCTTCACAATTAACGTCTAACTTTATCATCACATATGAAAAATAAAATTAAGAAAAAGAGAAGAAATATATTAACCTTCTACAAGTAAAGCTTCCAAAGAAAATCCAACAAGTACAATACTTTGTTCCTTTTTCTGTCACGTTGCTTTTTCCCTTTCTTGTTTGCTTTTTCCTTATCCCCCTTCTCTTGATTTTTGAAGTATATTATATAGATGTGTATGTGTAGATCATGTGAGATGTGGGAGTGGGAAGTGGGGGTGAGAGACGTGTGTTGATGGGGAAAGTTAGCGGAAATTAGGGGTGAGTGAAATCTCTTTGGGATAAAATTTGTTGCCAATTTTTGAGGAGAAGTGGCGTGAATTTCATTGCCTCTTTTTTTTCTTTTCTTTTTTTTAATAAGTAAAATAAGAATAAAATTCTAAGACAAGAATATTAGTCAACTAATTTTAATATAAGAAATCTAATTATTTACATATAGTTTAAATAATACTAAATATATATATATATATATATAATAGCTTACTTATAAAAATTCTAACTAAATGAAACCAAATATATTTTTTTGTAAATTTTCTTTTTCTCTTTACAAAAAAAAATATTCTATAAGTATATGAAAACACACACACACACACATATATATATATATATATAGACCTACAAAAAATATTAACATTAAAATATAATATAATTTGGGAGTGGTAAAAAATTAGGTGTTCACACCCGCAAGTCATAAAATAGTAAAAGCACATACGGGGAGTCTTATTTAGGAGAACGAGGTTCTAACAAGAAAAATAACCAGTCAGATCATTACATTCTCCATCTCTTAAACAAATGTTCGTAGAATCATCCCTAGAGTGCTGAATAAATGTGGATGTGTGCTCCACATGTCCTTCTCAAACTCCAAGGTCGCCTCCTCGACTGGTTGGCCCCTCCACTGAACCTTTATCGTAAAAATATTCTTAGATCTCAATAGGTGATCCTGTCTAGCAACAATGGCAACTAGCGCCTCCTCAAAACCCAGGCTCTCACCTTACTGAGTCGTGCTGAAGTCTAACACATGTGAAAAATCGGCATGATACTTCCGGAGCATAGACACATGGAAGACCAGATGAAATTCCGATAGACTGGGAGGTAAATCAAGATCATAAGCAACCTCCCCAACTCATCTCAACACCTCGAATGGTCCTATAAACCTTAGGCTCAACATGACCTTCTTCCCGAACATCATGATCCCCTTCATCAGCGTGACTTTCCAAAAAATCTTCTCACCTACCATAAAGGATAAATCACGTACCTTCTAATCCATGTAACTCTTCTATATCAACTTTACCTTTTTCATGGCATCCTTTACCAAATCAGTACCATATAATTTAGCCTCGTCGGGCTCAAACCACCCGATGGGAGAACTACATCGCCAACCATATAGAGCCTCAAATTGAGCCATCTCGATGCTAGACGAATAACTATGGTACTAAACAAACTCAGCCAAAGGCAAGAACCAATACCAATGTCCCCTAAAGTCAATCACACATACTCTGAGCATGTCCTACAAGATATGAATTGTAACAACCCAGCTAGTCATTTTGAGAGTTATAGCCATGTTTCTCCATTTTTGCTTTCTTTTGTGTTTTTCAACTATATTATGATATATTGCTCGGTTGGTTTGGGTCTGGAGTGGTTTCGGGGAGGAATTAAGACACTTAGTCTCTTTTGGGAAGGCTTATGTGTAAACGATCTTGGATGTGAATTTTGATGGTTCCATTAGGTGATTTTGGACTTAGGAGCACGTCCGGAATATGATTTGGAAGTATGTGGTAGAATTAGGCTTGAATTAGCAAAAGTTGGAAATTTGGAGATTTTGGTCGGCAGTGGAAATTTGATATTGAGGTCGAATGGAATTTTAGAAGTTGGAGTAGCCATATAGTGTCATTTGTGACATGTGTGCAAAATTTCAGGTCATTCGGAGGTGATTTGATAGGTTTCAGCATCGTTTGCGGAAATTGAAAGTTTAGAAATTTTTAAGCTTGAATTCGAGGGTGAATTGGTGTTTTGATATTATTTTGAGTGATCCGAAGGTTCGACTAAGTTAGTATGTTGATATATGACTTGTTGGCATATTTGGTTGAGGTCCAGAGGGCCTCGTGTTGATTTCGGGTGGTTGACGGAACAAGATTGGAATTGAGGAATGCTGAAGATTGAACTCAGCTGTCATAACCGCACCTACGAAGTGAGGACCGCAGGTGCGAGCCTGAAGAAGCGGTGAAGGGGTCGCAGATGCAGCCAAGGATGAGGTTTGTTGGGAGCCACATATGTGAGTAGTGGAGCTCACCTGCGAGACTGTAAGTGCGGGAATTGGACCACAGAAGTGGGTCCTGAGGGCTTAAGTGAGAACCACACCTTTGATGGATTTTCCGCAGGTGTGGCATCGCAGAAGCGACATGAGGACCGCAGATGCAGAAGTTCTACACAGAATGTATAAAAGGTGGACTTCGCGAATTTTAGTTTATTTTCCACCCTTTTAGTCGGCTTTGGAGCTTTTGAGAGAGATTTTGAGGAGGAATTCATGGGTTTATCAGCAAGGTAAGTGACTTGAGACCTAATACTCGTATATGTGATGATTTCCCATGGATTAATCATGTAATTAGTGAATATTAGGGGTGAAAATTAGAGGTTAGGGCTTGGGAATTGGAGAGTTTGATTTGGGGATTTGAGGGATCATTTGATGTCGGATTTTGATAAATTTGGTATGGATAGAATCGTGATTAGGAGGGCTTTCTAATTTTGTGATTTTTGTCGTATTTCGAGAAGTGGTCCGAGGGGGTGAATTTTGGGATTTTGGTCTAAATTGATAGTTTTTTGTATGGAATTGGTTCCTTTGCCATTTTGATTGCACTATATTGCTTTTGGTTAGATTTGTGCATTTGGAGGCCAATTTCAGAGGCAAGGGCATTGCAGGGTAGGATTTGTCTTGGTTTGAGGTAAGTAACGCTTCCAAACTTGGTTTTAAGGGTTCGAAATACTGAACTATGTGCTATATGATTAGTATTGAGGTGACGCACATGCCAAGTGACGAGTGTGCGGGCATGCACCATGAGAATTGTCGCCTGGTTCATTCCATGGCACCGCTTAGTGTCACTTTCTTACTGAAATATGTGTTTCTGCAATGTGATTAAGTAAATTAGTTGTAAGTCATGCTAAATATCATGTTAGGGCTTCACGCTGATACTGGTGAGACCCGAGTGGTCGTTTCTTATTGTCATCTCATTAGTTTCATTGATATTATGTACTCAGTCTATTTTATGCATATTATATCATGTCTCAGTCTCATTTGTTGTTATTTTGGCATATCATATCATTGTTTCGCACTAGTTTCATGGCATTGTGAGCCCGTGTGTGTGATACTAGAGAGTGATTACCAAGAGCCTGTTATGAGTGATAATTATGGGATCGGGATGCATGCCGCAACGATTATATTGATGATTATGATAGTGTTTGGGCTGTAAGAGACCCTCCGGAGTTTGTAACACACCCCCAGTGAGCGTAGTTGATATTTTGAGGAATGGATCTTACCTGGACATGGATCTTGTTTGAAGTATTTATACTTGGAGATGGATCTTCTCCATACGGCTGGAATGGACTTCCTCGGTACTGTGTGACTGTTGTCAGCATTGTGTAAATATTTCGGGATGGATCTTCCCTGGGCCAGATGGCCATGCACAGTACTAAGTGGTTAAACAGTTGAGAGTAGAGGCCATGGTACAATTTCATGCATTATGTGCACTAGCATGTAAAGATCGGCTGATCTTTATACTTCACACTGGCTTTACTGCTTGAGCTGAATACTTGAATTGAAAGCATGCCTACTTTACTGCAAAGTTTAATTTTGTTTACCTGTTGAGGTTTAGTCCGTTACTACCTATCAGTCCATAGTTTGGACTTGTTACTTACTGAGTTGGTGTACTCACGTTATCCCTTGTACCTTGTGTGCAGATCTACGTATCTCTCGACATGATAGCAGTTGTTGATTACTCTAGTTGCTGACTTCCATCGGAGATAGCGAGGTAATTTCCTGGCGATCGCTAACCTGCCTTTCTCCTTCTTTATCTTCCCTTTAGTGTATTTGGTATTCGCAGCCTATGTAGTCTTGCTATATTTCATAACAGTTGTAGTAGTTTCTCATGACTTAGTGATACTCGATGTCGGGCTTTTATTTTTGCATTTTGGTTTTTGAATTAACCTCTTTTACAAAAATTCAATAAGAAGATGTCTATTATTTAACTTATAATGAAATATTGAATTGTTTGGGAGTTTATCGGCTTGCCTAGCTCCATGATAGACACCATCACGACTGGATTGGTTTTGGGGTCGTGACATGAATTATCCGCTCTGGCTGCCCATTTTGTGGATGAAATGCAGTGCTGAGCTCTACTCATGTCCCCAACTCACTCTGTACGACTCTCCAGAAATGCAAAGTGAACTAAGGGCCTCTATCTGATATGATGGAGACAGGCACACCTTGCAACCGGAATATCTCCTGGATATAAATCTGGGCCAATGTCTCTGAAGTATACACAGTCAGCACAGGAATGAAATGTGGTGACTTGGTCAATCTATCTACAAGGACCCAAACTGTATCAATCTTCCGCAAGGTCCATGGAAACCCAACTATGATGTCTATAGTAATGCGCTCCCACTTCCACTCAAGTATAATCATTTGCTGGAGTAGGCCACCTAGTCTCTGGTGCTCATACTTAACATGCTGACAATTTAGGCTCCTAGCTACATACTCAACTATGTCTTTCTTCATCCGCCGCCACCAATAATGCTACCTCAGGTCACGATACATCTTTGTAGCACCTGGATATATGGCATACTGAGAACTGTGCGGCTCCTCTAGAATCCTCTCCCTCAAGCCATCGAAAAACATAGACAACCTTGGAGTCAGAGAACGCCATCCTCAACAATAGAAACCTCCTTGGCACCACACTATAGTATAGACTCTGGCTGCGCCCCCTTTTTCTCGTGAAATCGAGTTTATGACATTTGGAGGGACAACTCATTCCTTTTGGGAGCTGGATTTGCAATTGAAGAGTCGTCACCTAATGATTAGGGTGCATTATGACACCAAAAGAGTTTGATTTGAATAACACCCCTCAGAATACACTAGTGTGGTTCCCGTCTAGACAATTATTGTGAATTAAGGTGCAATTAGCATATAGGCATATAAGGCTCAAATAAGAGGGAATTTCAATACATAAAAGGTTTTAAAGTATGTAAAGTTTGAAAGGACCATTAGAAAAGCTCATTTTTAAATAAAAAGTTAAAATGCTAAAGAAAAGAAATAAAGAATAAAGGGAGGGGATCCTAGGTTTATTAATAATATGGATCACCCCACACAACATCCGGTAATCACTCCTCAATGAGGGGCTACACGTGACATTATCGCGTGGTCATCATATCCATATCTACTCATCCCACCCCGTTAAGGTATTTAAAGCGCAGATTGGTATCGATTACTTATTACATACTATTACTCGCCCC
Source organism: Nicotiana glauca (assembly GCA_026770625.1). Taxonomy (NCBI): domain Eukaryota; kingdom Viridiplantae; phylum Streptophyta; class Magnoliopsida; order Solanales; family Solanaceae; genus Nicotiana; species Nicotiana glauca. The sequence goes on along the minus strand of MU694668.1, from coordinate 31,100 downwards.
ACTCCTATTAGTCCCGGAGGCACTTAGGACTACTAATCCTAAAAAGGTAAGCATATTAGGCTTATTTGGAGTTTCAAAGGTAAAAATTCTGAGGAGACAAAAAAATCACATATTGTATATTTTTGGGAAACACATAGAAACAAACAAAGGCTCATATATACCTCCTTAAACAAAAAAATCATATAATTAGCATGACTTGCACATATTGTTTAGGTCTGATTAAAAATATCAAAGATGAGGGAGGTTAATTGTTGAGGTAGCTTAGTTTATTACATAACTCAGATAAGAAGTCTGAATCAGGCCTGCCAGCTGGTTGTAGCAATTAACAAAGAGGATTTAGTTTTACAATTATTATCCTAAGGCTTGCCTAAGTGTTTAGACAGAATCTTATAGGCATGATATCTACTCATTTTAAAAGGTGATGAGATAGTAAAGCTCAAAATGAATTGCTTAAAGTCCTATATGCATACTTGTTAAAATTGCTAAGTCAGGGACCTATATTATCAAAAGAGATGCAGAATGTAAGAATTAAAAATGGTTACAGGTTTTGCTTGTTATAGCCTCTTTTATTACGATTCTTATATCTAACATTGACTGTGAATGAAAACGAATCAGAATTGTTCGAGGACCCTATAAGCATGATTTCTATGCATTATTGATTTTTAGATTTGGTATCTAATTGCAAAAACATTGTAGACATGACATCTAAATGCAGAATCTTGTGTTAAACCTTATAGACATGGTATCTAAATGCAGTTTGAATTATGCAGAATTAAAATATTCCTTCTAGGTCAAGTTTGAATATGCAAAAATTAAAAACATCCTATAGGAATGATTTCTAGGTGAAGTTTAAATATGCACAAACTAAGAACACCCTATAAGCATGATCTCTACCCTTGCATGCCTAGTTCCCCACCCTTTTCACTAGCCAGCCCCAAATATTTATTACGACTTATTACAAACCAGAATAATAAATTACATCAGAAAAGTACAAAGAAAAGTAAAATCAGAGGAAGCCTGATTCTTGACTTCCTCGCTGAGTTATGAGATAAACCAACTCAAAGTCCATTGATCCAAAGCCTTTCTCCAATTTGAGTGTGTCAGAGTTACCTAATAGCATCAATGGGACTCTGGGCAGCGCTCACACCCAAATTGTATCCCCAGAATATGGACAAGTGCAGTGTGGAAGTACCAGCCCTCAAGTGTCCAAGTTTAGAGGGAGCTCAATGGGTCCCAAGTAAGTCTCACAAGAGGGGGGGCAGAACTTAAGTCTAAGAGAGAGTGCAAATAAAGAAACAGAGCTTTAAGAACTAAGGAAGTAAATAAGAGGGAAAGAGGTGCTGGGAAACAGTTACAAAGTGAAGGATTTCACACAAAGGGGTTCAGGGACTTGGAACTACAAAGAGCCTATGTACTTAGGCATTAGTTAGTTCATGGCATGCACAACAATAGGGAGTACTGTTATGCTTACAAAATCAACCAGAATACACAACATATAATGTTAACATAGAGGTTATGATCCCAGGGGAATCAAGTTTGAGTCATAGACAACAATACTTAATATTGTCATGCCTCAAACAAACCATTAGTATCAATTATGAAACACATTGGGGTAGGGGTTTAGGATGCATAATAGATTCAGAACATGCAGAAGGGAATTACAACATGCTTAGAATAAAGTACTGAATCAAACACAAGCAGTAGGCAGACAAGGAAACAAAAGTATTAAGTAAATATATTATTGTGATGCTGAAATCTTAATCAAGACATACCAGTTCAAAGAAGCAAAAATACAGTAAAAGCAGGTAGCCATACTTTGAAGACAGGCCACAGTACAAGTAGCAAGAGAGAATATTTTTGAATGAGTGTGAGTTCAGAAATTAAGAGTGTTTGTGTCCTTGTGTTAATGAAAGAGCAGGGTATTTATAATTTGAAAACGGGTGGAAAATAAGGAAAAATCATAGTTCGGCAGTAATTATGGAACTATGTGTCAATTAAAATCAAATAGGTATAAGACGTCCTTTAATTAAGGAGTTACAATTAAACGGTAATGGGCAGAAGGCATTTAAGGAAAGAAATCAAGTAGAATACCATGTATAGAATAGACAATTAGGGGTAACAGCATAGAGGTTTAATTAAGGGAAGAATCTTTGAAATACTCGGTTAACCAAGTAAGTTAAGAAAACAAAGTAAAGTTGCAGAATGTGGAGACAACAAAAACCAGCACATAGCAAATCAAGGAGTCAAGGATTTTAAAATCACTGACTTAAGGAGAGTAACATGGGTTCCCATGAATAGAAAAAGTTAAAGACAATAGAATCGAAAGTCTAAAAGGAAGTTTTCAAATTAATCCAAGAAAGAGAGAATCAATAAAACAAGGAAAGAATCAATTACACGAGTGCAATCAGAATTACACAAGGAGGTGTGAAATTAGTCCAAAATTGAAGGTCATTTTAGAGGGAAATTTAGCATATAAAAGAGTGCATAAACATTAAGCATGCAAGGCTAAACTCATGCCAAAGAGAAACATCATGCAATAGCAAGCACAAAGTCAGAAACTAGTGAACACGGTAGTCACATAAGTCGATTTTAGGAACTTAGTAATAGAGAAAAGGAGGGAGTATCAAATAGCATGCAAAAGGGTCAAGTGAAAAGACCTTATAGAAAATTTTAGCAGGCAATCAAAATCATATAAAGAAACAAAAGATTTCGAAATTCAGTCGAGCATAGATGAAGCAACTCGAATAGGTCTAAAGTAAATTAGGGTTTTGAAACCAATCGAATTCGGAGCATGACGAACAAGTAAAACATATAGCAAGTAATCTTAGAACTCGAATGAACCCCAAATTTTAGGGTTTTCACCATCAGTCGAGTATAAAGATGAAAGACAAGTAAATCAGACAAAATACTAACAAAATAAATTCAGAAAATCTCAAAAAGTAACTAAGACCTTTAACATGCACATTCCAGCAGACGTACAACATAAAGACACACGTTAAAAATCAAAGAAATCTTTGAAATAACTTAACAAAACCCTAAATCGGAAAAGAGAAAGGCTCTGAAGGTAATGTTTTGAAAGAAACCTTGAAAAAAAACGTTCAGAAGCTTAGATTAAACACGGATCTAAAAGAATCGGGAGAACCTCAAAGGTTAGGGTTTTAGAAGAAACCCAAATGGTGAGAAAGGCTTGGAAAAACATCGGTCTAAGTAGGACAAGTCAAGAATCAGGCTTGAATAGCCATGGCCGGCCGGAGCAACATCGGGGATAACCGGAAAAAACCATAGGACTAAAAATGACCAAAGTCCAGGCCAAGCTTCTTCAATTATGGCCTTGAAACTATGATAATCGAGCATGTAGGAGTCATAAGAGGTAGATACAGACCTTAAATGGCTTTGGAAGCAATGGATTTGTGAGATTTTCAGGTGGTAGTTGAGGGCGGTGGCTAGGGTTTGAGAGGGGATTGAGAGAGAATTGAGAGAAAAGGGGGTTTGAAGGTGGCTGCAGATGAGAAATGACTAGGGTTTAGGGGTAATTGGGATTAATTATGGAAAGGGTTAATGGTGGTCGTTGATCATTTTGATCAACGGCCTGGATTGAATAGGTAGGTAGGGGATCCAGGTGGGTTATTTTAATTAGGTTGTAGGTCGGGTATGATTAGGATTTGGGCTGGTTAATTGGGTTTAAAATTGGGGTTCAAAATCAGGCTCAAATAAGGCTAAAATTCAAATAAATGGGGCTAACATTTAAATAGCCATTTTCCTTTATTTGTTTTATAAAAAATAGTAAAGTAATTTTTGAAAATAAATTAAAGGTACTAAAGGATTAATAATATGTAATTACCAAATTAAAAAATACTGGAGTCAATTTTATAATTATAAACACAACTAAACCTTAAAAGAGGCTAATATTGTAATTATATATAATTTAGCTTTTAAAATACTAAATAAATTTGTAAAAATGTGCAAATATTATCTATATTTTAGTATAAATATGAGAGTCCAATAAATAAATCACCAAAATAATAATTTTGGCAGTAATTATTGGGCTTTCCTGGATAAAATAGGGCAATAAATTGATTTAAAAATTAAGAAAAAATAATAAAATATTTGGACATACCTATATATGCATACATATGCTATTTTTAAAGTATTTTACATATTAAAATATATAGGGAAAAATTAGCTATCAACAGATGCCCCTCTTTACCCGAGAAGGATGAAAGAGTTGTCAGGTAAAGATACAATGGCCAATTTTGACTGGTGCAAATTCCCGTCAGACCATGAATGTTGTCTTTGGACAGTTAGGATGGCGTCCTTAGACCATGATGTCCTAGGCCATGAAGCGTATAATAATAAAAGATTCATAGGCCGTGAAATGATTCTCTTGGTCTATGAGAATGATGACTCCGAACCATAATACCTTTGAATATTGATATGCAAAAGATTAAAGGGATCCTTAGGTCATGGCATGGTGTTCTCGGGCTATGCAAATGGAGCCTCTGAACAATGACGCTTTTGGATAGTTTGGCGATCTTTCAGCCCATGAAATGCAGTATTTGGCGATCTTTCAGCCCATGAGATGCAATAGGTGGCGATCTTTCAGCCATGCAACTGTAAATGAAGTGGCGATCTTTCAACCATGCAGAATGTAAGTAAGGTGGCGATCTTTCAGCCATGCAGAATGTAAATAAGTGGCGATCTTTCAGCCATGTAACTGTAAATAAAGTGGCGATCTTTCAGCCATGCAAATATAAATGAGAAAGCAATCTTTCAGCCATGTAGAATGTAAATGAGACGGTGATCTTTCAGCCATGTAGAATGTAAATGAGACGGAGATCTTTCAGCCATGCAAGTGCAAATGAGATGGCGATCTTTCTGCCATGCAAGTGTAAATAAGGTGGCGATCTTTCAGCCATGCAGAATGTAGATAAGGCGGTGATCTTTCAGCCATGCAAGTGCAAATGAGGTGGCGATTTTTCAGCTATGCAAGTGTAAATGAGGTGGCGATCTTTCAGCCCATGAGATGCAAAATGCAGATGGAGACAGTGTTTAGTCTCGAAAGGCAGAATGGTAGCCTTATGCAATGCAGAAAATGCATATGGAGACAGTGTTTAGTCTCGAAAGGCAGAATGATAGCCTTATGCAATACAGAAAATGCAGATGAAGATAGTGTTTAGTCTCGAAAGGCAGAATAGTAGCCTTATGCAATACAAAAAATGCAGATAAAATGACAAATGGTAATAGAGTTTCTTAGCTGATAACAGGTTGCGATATTGTGACTATTGGGAACATTGCGTTATAGAGAATATCACCGGCGTGCGTGGATAGCAAATGTTGGTAAGTGCAACAATTTTTAAGGTTGTATTCCTGGACAACATTTGTCTCATGAGTGTATAGTATGTCAGATGCTTTCGCAATCCAAGTGTCTGCATCCAAAGAAAATCGTGAGTTTTGTAGAGGGGGGAGGTTAGTTCACATCCCCGCTGGCTCTGCTTAACCTGTTCGACTTTGATCTGGTGATACGGTACGTATCCTTGGTAGTAGCGTTGTTAAATAAGGCGATTTCGATAATAAAAATGCATGAATTTGTAAAATATGACATAAGTATATATTTAAGAAACAACATTTAGATGAATCGACGATTGCGACGTGGCTCAATACATTGCGACCTCTCTTGCTACGGAATTTTTAGGGTCCTCCTCAAAATTCTACCGCAGTTTGATGGATTGATGCTTCTGACAGCTGCTTGCGATGATTGGCTGAAATTACTTTGGATTTTTTAGGGTCCTCCTCAAAATTCTGCCCCAGTTTCTAATTGTGGGGGGAAATGAAATTTTTATTGAATTGTGACCGAACATATAGGGCTGCCTACGTATCCCCTCTTGAACGGGAATCAAGTCAGACGTAGTTCAATTATATCATATAGGGAAACATAAAGATTACACACAATAGCGTTTGACTGCGCCTGAATTAATCGACTTCGGCCAAACTTCTCCATTAATTTCTGCAAGTATGAGGGCTCCTCCTGTCAGGACCCAGTGAACAATATATGGACCTTGCCAATTGGGAGAGAATTTCCCTTTTGCTTTATCTTGATGCGGACAAATTTTCTTTAATCTCAGCGGCCCTGGTGTGAACTGTCTCGGCTTGATGATTTTGTTGAAGGCTCTGGACATTCTGTTCTGATAAATCTGACCATGACATACTATGTTCATTTTTTTCCCATCTATAAGAGCTAGTTGCTCGTAATGACTCTTCACCCATTCTGCATCGTCGAGTTCATTTTCCTGTATGATTCTTAAGGAAGGAATTTCCACCTTGGCGGGACTGACGGCTTCCGTACCATAAACCAGCATATAGGGGGTTGCCCCAGTTGATGTGCGGACTGTGGTGCGATACCCCAATAGAGCAAATGATAACTTTTCGTGCCATTGCTTATGCTTCTCTATCATTTTCCTCAATATCTTCTTGATGTTCTTGTTAGCGGCTTCTACAGCTCCATTCATTTGAGGCTTGTCAACTGTAGAATTCTTATGTCTAATCTCGAAGGTGAAACGTTGTTGAGGTTGGAACCATTATCATTGATGATTGATTCTGGAATCCTGAATCGACAAACAATACGGTCGCGGACAAAGTCTGCCATGACTTTCTTAGTTACTGCTCTGTAAGATGCTGCTTCGAACCACTTGGTGAAATAGTCGATTGCTACTAGGATAAATCTGTGTCCGTTGGAAGTGGCAGGCTCGATTGGTCCAATGATACCTACTCCCCAGGCGGCTAAAGGCCATGGTGAGCTTGTTTCATTAAACTCAGTTTGAGGTACCTTTATCATGTATGCATGTATCTGACAGCGGTGGCATTTTCGGACATATTGGATGCAGTCCATCTCCATAGTCATCCAAAAGTAACCAGCCCGAAGTATCTTCTTGGCTAAGACAAAACCATTTATATGTGGAACGCAGGTCCCAGTGTGGATTTCTTCTAACAGTTTGGATGCTTCCTTTGCGTCGACACACCTGAGTAGTCCCAAATCAAGAGTCCTCCTATACAGGATTCCTGCACTGTGGAAGAAATTACTGGACAGCCTCCAAAGTGTGCATTTCTGAATAAGATTTGCCAGCTTTGGGTACTCTCCCTTTGTCAAATATTCCTTGATATCCTGAAACCAAGGTTTTTTGTCTGCTTCTTCCTCAACATGGCACAGTAAGCCGGCTGATCATGGATTTTTACTGGAATAGGATCAATGAAGTTTTTATCTGAATGTTATATCATAGATGACAAAGTAGCCATTGCATCGAAAAATTCATTCTGGATTCTGGGAACATGTCGGAATTCTGTCTTTGTGAACCTCTTTCTCAACTCCTGTATATGATGCAGATACGAGAGTATCTTAGAGTTCTTGGTTTCTCATTCCTCTCGTAATTGATGTATGAGTAAATCTGAATCTCCAATTATTAGCAGCTCTTGAATGTTCATGTCAATGGCCATCTTGAGCCCTAGGATGCAGGCTTCATACTCGGCCATATTGTAGGTGCACGGGAACCTGAGTTTGGAAGACATCGGATAGTGCTGACCAGTTTCTGATATTAGGACTGCTCCTATGCCATCTCCTTTAAAATTTGCTGCTCCATCGAAAAACATTCTCCAACCATCATAGGATTCTGCAATGTCTTCTCCTATGAATGATACCTCTTCTTCAGGAAAATACGTCTTTAAGGGTTCGTATTATCCATCCACGGGGTTTTCAGCAAGGTGATCTGCTAGTGCCTGTCCCTTGATTGCTTTCTAAGTCACGTAGACAATATCAAATTCACTCAACAGGATTTTCCACTTGGCTAGCATGGGCATGGGCTTTTAAAAGATGTACTTTATAGGATCCATCCTTGATATGAGGTATGTAGTATAGGCACAAAAGTAGTGCCTCAACTTCTGGGCCACCCAAGTTAGAGCACAATAGGTACGCTCTAACAGAGAATACCGGGCCTCGTACGGAGTGAAATTCTTGCTGAGATAGTAAATGGTCTGCGTTGTCCTCCTCGTTTTATCATGCTGCCCTAGGATGCAACCGAAGGCACCATCTAATACTGTGATGTAGAGTAGTAACGGTCTACCCGGCTCAGGCGAGACCAAAACTGGTGGTTTTCATAGGTATTCCTTGATTCTGTCGAAAGCTTTTTGGCAGTCATTAGTCTCTTTGTTAGCGGAATCCTTCTTTAGCATCTTAAAGATTGGCTCATAGATGATTGTAGACTGTGCTATGAACCGGCTGATGTAGTTGAGTCTCCCCAAGAAACTCATCACGTCCTTCTTATTCTTTGGCGGTGGCAATTCTTGAATAGCTTTGACCTTTGATGGATCCAATTCTATTCTTTGGCGACTCACAATAAACCCAAGTAATTTTCCAGCGGGAACCCCAAATGCACACTTTGTGGGATTCAGTTTCAGGTTGTACCTTCGCAATCTATTGAAAAACTTTCTCAAATCTTCCATGTGATCGGTGGCCTTCTTGGACTTGATGATAACGTCATCTACGTACACCTTGACCTCATTATGAACCGTATCATGAAAAATGGTAGTCATATCCCTCATGTAGGTGGCCCCTGCATTCTTTAACCCAAACGGCATCATCTTGTAGCAGTACATTCCCCACGATGTAATGAAAGCCATTTTCTCAGTATTTTCTTCATCCATCCAAATCTAATGGTAACCGGTAAAACAGTCCAAAAATGATTGAAATTCATGTTTGGCGCAATTGTCGATCAGGATGTATATATTTGGCAAGAGGAAGTCGTCTTTCGGATTGCCTGGTTGAGATCCCAGTAGTCGAACAGACTCTAACCTCCCTATCCTTCTTTTGCACTGGCACGATATTGGCTAACCATGTTGGGTATTCCACTACCCTGAGGACCTTGTCTTTGACCTGCTTGGTGACTTCTTCCTTGATTTTCAAACTTATATCTGGCTTGAACTTTCTGAGCTTCTACTTTACCGGCGGACATGTCGGATCGATTGGCAGTTTGTGAGCCATAATAGACATGCTCAGGCCCTTCATGTCGTCAAACGACCAGGTGAATATGTCCTCATATTCTCTTAGAAACTCTGTGTATTCCTTCTTTTCTGATGACGATAAGTGAATGCTGATTCGAGTTTCTTTGACATTCTCTTCATCCCCCAGATTAACAATTTCCGTCTCGTCCAGGTTGGACTTTGTCTGTTTTCAAAATTCTCAACTTCCTTAACAATCTCTTCCGGTATGTCATCTTCCTCTGAATCACAGTCATGGGTTCATCAAGATAAGTAATAGTAATGTTGTATAAGTAAAGTAATAAGAGAAAATAATAAGAGTGTTGGTTTATAAGGAAAATTGAAATGCTTTGATAAATTCCATAACTGTATTGAACATTGAAGATCTTACAGCGGAAATTTAAAATGCAAAAGAAGAAACTAGTAAAAATAAAAGATAGTGCATGATGTTTGTCCAGCCTTGCTACCCCGAGGCTCGTGGGGCCTTTGTGGTTCTGATGATCTAGTTATTGAGTCGTGCTCCTTTGCTTACGGCCTGTATGGAAGGGCCTTTCTCCCTTTCCTCCTCGAGAACGACGCAACAATACATATCATCTTCTTTTAAGAACAAATTCTTTATCTCTGCCAGTGCTTCCTCTTCCTCTGACCCATAGATAACATCGACCTGTTAGAAAGTCTGTTCCAAGTGTGGTATTAGTTGTTCCAGCGGATAGTAAGGACCGCGCCATGGTGGTGACTAGTTTTTGAATTCTTCCCAGGTATACTCATATCCCAGACCGAAGGTGGTGCCATATTTCTTGAGTTTTATAGGCTTAGCTATTCCTTGGAAGTTCTTGCCAAACCTCTTGCCCAATTCATACACACTCCAAATATGCTCTCAATTTTGTTGTCCCACCATTTTTCCTTTTCAACGGCGTTGATTCGCTCGATGTGGTGATAGGTCTCCCCACCTATCTTTCTTCTACCTCTGATTGCCTGGATGGTATAGCAATTGTATATAGGATTGGTATCGTCACCGTGAATGATCACCTTCTTGTGATTCCAATCGAACTTCACTGCCTGATGTAGTATTGATATTACTGCCACAGCAGCATGAATCCAGGGTCGTCCCAATAAAGATTGTAAGATGTCGTCATGTCTATCACTTGAAAATCCACATCGAACCAAGTAGGCCCCATTTACAAACGCAGACTATTTTCCCTAATGGTAGACCTTTGGGAGCTGTCGAAAGCTTTTACGTTGATAGCCCCATCCTTGATGTCGTGCAGTTCTTTACCCAATGTCCTGAGTGTTACCAATGGACAAATGTTGAGGTTGGACCCTCCATTAATCAGGATTCTGGTGATAAAATAGTCTTCGCATTGCACGGTGATGTGCAGTGCCTTATTGTGACTCAACCCTTCCGGTGGCAGGTCATCTTCATGAAAAGCGATCTTGTGGCTTTCCAATACATGTCTTACCATGTTAGCCATCTCTCCACCGGTGATGTTTCTTGGCACATATGCTTCACTCAGCACCCTTAACAAGGTATTCTTGTGTGCATTAGAATTTTGTAGCAAAGCAAGGATAGAAATTTGCGCATGTGTTTTGTCCAGCTGGTCAATGATCGAGTATTCCTTGGCCTATATCTTTCTCCAAAGATCATCTGGCCCGGTCTCGATGATGGTTGGCTGGCTAGAAGCCTGCTTGCTCAACTCAGCCAGATGTTTCGAGGTATAAACTCTACCAGTTCGCGTCATACCCCGTGCCGCAATAACCTCTCAGAACACAACCTTGACTTTCCTTCTGGTCTCGGCTGTGTAGTCTCACGATATAGCCTTTGTATGGAATGGTTTCATGGCTGACAGCACCACTAGAATTGGCATGGATATCTTTACTCCGAACGGAGCATACACCTTGGGCGGTAAAACTGCAACTTCGAATGGTGTAGGTGCCTTTGTTGGAGACACAAACTCAACCTCAATTAGCACTGGCATTTTTGCAGATGATAATGCTTCAAACTCAAGTGGCATGGACATATTTACCTCGGCGTCCCCAGAGGGCTGAATCTGGTCTACGACCGGATTAAGGGTGACTATTGGTTTCTTTGTGTCGTCACCTTCTGTGATCAAACCGATCGATCCCTTGGGATCCCAATCATCCTCTATTTTAATCATATGAATAACTCCTACCTTGTGGTCCATTAGAGGGTTATTACGGACATTTGGATCAGGTTCCTTTGCCATAGTAACCTTGTTATCAATTAAAGTCTAGATCTTATCTTTCAAAGAACAGCATTCGTCAATGGTGTGCCCTTTCATGCTGGAATGGATGCATAGGATTTATTTGGATTAACCCATTAAGAAAGGTTCTCAGGGGTTGTAGCAGGGATAGGGGTGACATAACCAGCAGCTTTGTGTCATTCATACAACCGGTCGATAGGTTCTTCAATAGCCATATATTATTTCAAAGGCCTTCGGTCAAAGTTTGGTTGAGGTCTAGGGAAGTTTTGGAGTACAGAGGGGATTGATAATGGGTTGGATGAGTATTTTAGGCTTGGTAAACATGTGCGGGTTGGGATTATTTGGGTGAAATAGGCTGATATGTGGGAGGTGATTGATAAGCGGGTGGTTGAGTTTGGTAAGAGGGTGAGGGTGCTTGGTAGTTTGGAGTAGGTTGATATGTGAGTGGAGGCATTGGGTAGGTTTGGTATTTGATGGGAGATTTGGTTATTTGTGCAACCATTACGGCTCCTACGTCCCTTTTATTGGACACACCTCCTGATATTTGTAGCTTGTAATGCCTCGAAGTTTGTAACCATATCGCTTTTGATGCCCTCTTAGATCCTTTCTCCCAGATTGATAATGTCAGAAATTTGTGGCCTTCGATCATCATCAGCCTTTCATAATAATGTGGGTCTTGAGCCCGAACGAAGTTCATTTGTTCTTCTTCTAAGGCAGGTCTAACCTTAGCAGCTTCGGACCTCCAGTGAGTAGCATACTCATGGAATGTTTCTGTGGGCTTCTTCTTTAGATTTTGAATATAGAACACATCCAGCACATTCTCCGTGTTGAACCATAACCTGTCCATAAATTCGGATGCCATGCTTACCCAGTTCGACCACTTCTTTGGATCTTGGATAATGTACCAAGATAAAGCATCTCCCTTCAAGCTCCTCAGGAAAATCTTCATGCGGATTTTCTTGTCTTTTCCTACTCCAACCAGCTTGTCACAGTACGTTCTTAAATGGACCCTTGGATTCCCTGTACCATCAAACATCTCAAACTTAGGGGGTTTGTACCCCTCGGGAAGTTCGACATTGGGCTGTATGCAAAGATCTTCGTAGTTCAACCCTTCAATTCCCTTACTTCCTTCAACGCCTTGAATTCGGCTAGTCAACTTTATAAGTTCTTCGGCCAAGTTTCTGATGAGCAGGTATTTATCATCAGGCTCAGGTTTGTTTGAGATGTGTTGGGTGCAGAGTGGCATAGTCTCCACGTAGATGGGCCTAAAGTGATTGGACCGCATCTGCGGTCTGGGCATCGCATAAGCGAAATCGCTTCTGTGGTCCCTGGGCCGCTTCTGCATTTTTCCCTGGGCCTGCCCCTCTTCGCTTCTATGATGGCCTGACCACATCTGCGATCCCGCTTCTGCGGCCCAAGAACCGTAGATGCGGTTATGACAGAAGCAGAAAATCTTTAGTTCTTCTTAAATCTTTCAACTTCGCTCGAACCTCGCTCGTTTGAGGCTCGGGGTTCCCGAGCCCCGCCCGAACATACCGACAAGTTTGAAATCATGAGGCGGACCTACTCGAACCCTCGGAACTCCCAAAACAATGCTAAATCTTGGAATCACCCCTAAAACCAAATGAATCAAACTATTGAATCTTCAAGTTCTTAACTCTCCTCAAACAGGTCAAAACACCCTTAAACTACTCAGATTGGCACCAAATTTTACGGGCAAGTCTTAAATGACGTTACAGACCTGTACCAAGCTTCGGAACCAAAATCCGAGCCTGATACCGAAGGAATAAATGATTTCTTAGTTTCTTTAATTCTTTAAAGCTTCAATGAAACAATTTTAGATAAAAATTCATTACTCGGGCTAGGGACCTCGGAATTCGATTCCGGATATACGCCTAGGTCTCATATTTTCCCAAGGACACTTACAAATTGTCAAATCACAAATCCAGTTCTGTTTTCCCAAAATGTTGACCGAAGTCAAACTTGGTCTTTTAGGAAAATCTTAAAGAAGCAAATGGGCATATTTTACTCAAAACCCTTCCAATTACCGAACCAATTGCCCCCGCAAGTCGAAAATTAGTAGAAGTAAGTGTGGAAGGCTTTATTTAGGGGAACGGGGTTCTAAAAGGCAAAACGATCGATCGGCTCGTTACATTCTCCACCTCTTAAACAAACGTTTGTCCTCAAACGGGCATAGAAAAGTACCTGGGCTGCTAAATAAGTGGGGATATCTGCTCCACATATCCTCATAGGACTCCCAGGTCACCTCCTCGATCGGTTGGCCCCTCCACTGGACTCTCACCGCAAAAATCTTCTTGGACCTCAGCTGGAAATCCTATCTATCAATAATGGCAACTGGCTCTTCCTCGTAGCCCAAACTCTCATCTAACTGAATGGTGCTGAAGTCCAACACGTGGGATAGGTCGGCATGATACTTACGAAGCATCGAAACATGAAAAATTAGGTGAACTCCCTGTAAACTAGGGGTAAAGCAAGCTCATAAGTAACCTCCCCAACTCGCCGCAACACCTCAAAGTGGACAATAAACCTTGGGCTCAACTTGCCCTTCTTCCCGAACCTCATGATGCCATTCATGGGCGAAACTTTCAAGAGAACTTTCTCGCCAACCATAAATGATACGTCCCGCGCCTTCTGATCCGCGTAGCTCTTTTATCTGGACTGAGCTGTGCGAAGCCTCTCCTGAATCAACTTTACCTTATCCAAGGCATCCCGTAGTAGATCTATGCCAAGTATCTTAGCCTCACCAGGCTCAAACCACCCGATAGGAGAACGACAACATCTACCATATAAAGCCTTGTACGGGGCCATCTCTATGCTGGACTGGTAGCTATTATTGTATGCAAACTCTGCTAAGGGCAAGAACTGATCCCACTACCCTCCAAAATCAATTGTACATCCTCTAAGCATATCCTCAGAGATCTGCACTGACCGCTCCGACTGTCTGTCGGTTTGAGGATGGAATGTTGTACTAAGCTCTACACGAGTCCCTAACTCACTCTGCACGGCTCTCCAGAAATGTGAAGTGAACTAAGGGCCTCTGTCTGATATGATGGACATCGACACACCATGCAATCAGAATATCTCCCGAATATAAATCTGAGCATACATCTCCATTGTATAAGTAGTCGTCACTGGAATGAAATGGTCCGACTTGATCAATCTATCCACAATGACCCACACTGAATCAACCTTCCGCAAATTTCGCGGTAACCCAACTATAAAGTCCATGGTGATGCGTTCCCACTTCAACTATGGTATGGGCATCTGCTGAAGTAGGCCACCTGGCCTCTAATGTTGATACTTGACCTACTGGCAATTCAAACACTTAGTCACATACTTCACTATGTCCTTCTTCACCCCCCTTTCCCTCCACCAGTAATGTTGCCTCAAATCACGATACATCTTCATGACTCCCAGATGAATAGAATACCGCAAACTGTGTGCCTCCTCTAGGATCCTCTCCCTCAGGCCATGAACATTAGGAACACATAGATGACCCTGGAGTCAGAGAGCACCATCCTCGCCAATAGAAACCTCCTTGCCACCTCCCTGAAGTATCGTCTCTCTGAAAACCACCAAATGTGGATCATCAAACTATCGGGCCTTAATCTCCCCCAATATCGAGGACTGAGCAACCATACATGCTAGAACTCGACTGGAATCTTAAATGTCCAACCTTATAAGCCTGTTAGCTAAGGACTGGATGTCCAGAGCTAGGGGCCTCTCCTATGCTGGAATGAATGCCAAGCTACCCATGTTCTCCGCCTTCCTGCGGCATCCGCGACCACATTCACATTGCCCAGATGATAAAGAATAGTAATGTCATAATCCTTCAGCAACGCAAGCCACCTGCGCTGTCTCAAATTGAGATCCTTCTGCTCGAACAAATGTTGTAAGTTACGGTGATCGGTGTAAACCTTACAAGGCACCCCATACAAATAGTGCCTCTATATCTTAAGAGCATGAACAATCGCTGCCAACTCCAGCGTGCACAGGGTAATTTTTCTCATGAATCTTCAGTTGACGCGAAGCATATGCAATAACTCACCCCTCCTGCATCAACACACATCCCAAACCAGTGCATGAAGCGTCACAATACACAATATACATCCCCGTACCGGGAGGCAATACAAGAACTGGCGCCGTGGTCAAAGCTGCCTTGAGCTTCTGAAAGCTCTCCTCGCAATCGTTGGACCAAATGAATGGGGCACCCTTCTGGGTCAGTCTAGTCAAGGGTGAGGCAATAGATGAAAAACCCTGCACAAATCGCCGGTAATAACCTGCTAATCCCAGGAAACTCCTGATCTCGGTCACTGAAGTAGGACGTGGCCAACTCTGAACTGCCTCGATCTTCTAGGGATCTACCTTAAGTAGAACTTAGCATATAACTACTCTCAAATGTTGCTCGCGCTCCCCCAGGCTACGTGAGTATATCAAGATGTCGCGAATGAAGACGATAACAAAGGAATCAATATAAAGCCTGAATACCATGTTTATCAAATCCATAAATGTTGTCGGTGCATTGGTCAAGCCAAAGGACATCACTAGAAACTCATAATGGACATATCTAGTCCGGAATGTAGTCTTCGAAACATCCGAGTCCCAAATCTTCAGCTGATGATACCCTGACCTCAAGTCAATCTTAGAGAACACCCTAGCACCCTGCAGTTGGTCAAACAAATCATCAATACGAGGCAACGGGTACTTATTCTTGATGGTGACTTTGTTCAACTGGCAGTAATCAATGCACATCCGCATAGTCCCATTCTTCTTTTTCACAAATAACACTGGTGCGCCCCAAGGCGACACACTGGGTCTGATAAACCCCTTCGCTAACAACTCCTCTAGCTGCTCCTTTAACTCCTTCAACTTCTTAGGATCCATACGGTATAATGGAATAAATATAGGCTGAGTGTCTGGGGCCAAATAATGCAGAAATCAATATCACGATCTGGAGGCATGCCGGGAAGATCAGAAGGAAATACATCGGCGAACTCTCGAACTATTGGCACTGAATCAATCGTCGGAGACTCTGCGGTGGTGTCTCGAACATAAGATAAGTAAGCCAAAAACCCTTTTTCAACCATGTGCTGAGCCTTCAGGAAATAGATAACCCTGCTAGGCATGTCAATTGTGGACCCCTTCCACTCCAATCTCGGCAACCCTGGCATTGCTAGTGAAATAGTCTTGGCATGGCAATCAAGGACGGCGTGATATGGAGATAGACAATCCATGCCCAAGATGACCTCAAAATCGATCATGTCCATCAACAGAAGATCTGCTCTAGTCTCAAAACCACAAAAAGCGACCGTACAGGGCCGGTAAATCTAATCCACAATCACAGAATCGCCCACAGGAGTGGACACATGAACAGGAACACCCAAAGGCTCAAGAGAAACAACCAGAAAGTGAGCGAATAGAGAAGATACATATGAATAAGTAGACCCTGGATCAAATAATACCGAAGCATCCCTGCCACCAACGGAAATAATACCTATGATGATGGTATCTGAGGCTAATGCATCTGGCTAGCTGGAAGAGCATAAAACTTGGCTGGGGCACCTACTGGCTGGCCCCTACCTGACTGGGTAGTAGTTGGCTGACCTCTCCCTGCCTGGCCTCCACCTCTAGGACAGCCTCTGCCGGTCTGCCCTCCACTTTTAGGTGGCTGGGTAGCTGGTGCCGGAGTCTGGGGATGCTGATCCTGTTGTACTGCCTTACCCTGAAGCCTAGGCAAGTCCTCCTCAAATGACCCGGATCTCCACACTCATAGCACGCTCTAGGCACCATATCTTGCTGCCCTGGAGTCTGAGTCTGCTGACCTGAATACCCACTGGAAGAACCCTGGATAGTTATAGGACGACATGAACTCTCTGGCATGACAGTAAAATAAGAATCAGGGGGACCATGGGGACCTGAACACCCGCTGGAGAAACCCTGAATAGCTGGCGAGTGGTAGGAACTCTCTGGCATAGCACTGAAATAGGGGCGTGCTGGAGCCCCCGGGCAGGTTGTGGTGCTGAAACTGGTGGCCTACTAGACTGGCCCCCTCCCAAACTGACCTCTGCCCCTAGCTGGGGCACCTCTAAACTTGCCAGAGAACCTAGCTCTCTTGACCTATTGTATCTGCTCTCTGCCTCTATGGCGATATCCCTCAATCCAACGAGCAATCTCGACCACTAGCTGATACTCTGTGCCCATCTCTACCTCTCAAGACATACCAAACCGAATCCCAGGCTGCAACCCCGCAAAACACCTCCGCACTCTCTCCGCATCTGTAGGAAGTATCATGAGTGCATGGCGGGACAACTCAGAAAACCTCGCCTCATAGTCAGTCACAGAAATCTGACCCTTCTCGGGCTGCTCAAACTGGTACCGCAGAATGTATCTGTCCAAGAAAAACTGCACGAACTGACCCCAAGTGATGGGAGGAGAACCTGCTGGCCTGCCAAGAATATAGGAATGCCACCATCTATGGGCCCTTCCCTCAAGCTGAAAAGTAGTGAAGTCAACACCATGCGACTCAAGTATCCTCATGTTGTGCAGTTTGTCACTGCGTTGGTCAATGAAGTCCTGGGCATCCTCATTACGCTCAACCCTGAAGACCGGAGGATGAATCCTGGTCCATCTGTCTAATAGCTTCTATGGGTCACCGTCCACACCTGGCCTGGGCTGGGGTGCCACTACAGCAATTGGCTGAACCCCATCTGCGGGTAGTGCACCCGGAGTCTAATATACTACCACTGCATGGCCTGGAGCCTAAACAGTAGGAGTCTAGGCTCCCCCTCCTGCCTGAGAAGTAGTTGGGTCTGCTGGAAATAAACCAACCTGAGTCATAGTGTCCATGATCGTAGCATGCGACCCACGACCTCCTGAAATCCCGATGATGTCATGAAATCCGCCGGGGTAGGCTCAGCTGCAGGCGCCTCACCCTGCTCCTCAATAATAGGATCCTCTACAGGATCTGCTGGTGGTGCAGCTGGAACGGCTCTGGGACACCCTCATCCCCTACCACAGGCCGGTGCCCTCCCCGGCCTCTACCTCGGCCTCTAGCAATGGGGGGAGCATCTCCTCCCGGGTCCGGAACGTCGACAGTACGAGTTCTTACCATCTGTGAGAGAATAGAAGAGGGAAATTTAGTACTCTAAGCACTGCACGATAGGAAATAAATAAAGAGTAGTCTTTCCTAATACCCTATAGCCTCTCGAAGATAAATACAGACGTCTCCGTACCGATCAACAAGACTCTATCAGGTTTGCCCATAACTCGTGAGACCACGTGAACCTAGTGCTCCGATACCATGTTGTCACGATCCTTTTTCACAATAGGTCATGAGGGCACTGACACTCGTGTCAGGCAAGCCATTGCGGAAATATTACTAAAATACTTATATTACTTTTAATTAAAAATAAGCGGAATAAATAGTCAACTTGGAATTAAAACCAGAAGAGATAAATGCTACAATAAAATAATTACACAACCTCAAAATAATCGTCTACTAAATTGTGTGCCAGAACCTAGTGTCACAAGCTACAGGCAACTAGTAGAATATACAACCAAAAGAATATCATACTATCCTACTGTCCAGATCCAAATAGAAAGAAATAGAAATACAAAAGAAAGTATTCTTCGGCTGCGGATCGACATGGAAGGAAAGCAACTCACCGTAGAAGTCCCACGCCCGCTCACGGATGCGTACCAGAGTAATAACCTGATCCACTTGCCTCAGACCTTGTACATTTAAGTGCAGAAGCGTAGCATGAGTACATAAACAATATGTACCCAGTAAGTATCCCGTCTAATCTCGAAGAAGTAGAGACGAGAGGTCGACTTGATACTCACTAGGGTCAGATAATATTTTAAGTATAATTTTAACAATAAAAAGTCTTCAATACGCAACAGTTTACAACAAGGTATATAATTCATATTCTCACTAGAATTCTAACTAACCAAGTATTACAGTTACAATTCTCAATTCACTTCAGGCCATGAAAGGCAATATCAACATTTAACATTCTTAGGCAAAGCTATATAAGCATGAGCAAATATGCCGAGGCGACGGCCCGAACCAATAGAAATAAACTATACACTTGTCGAGGGTCGACGACGCACCTATAGATGCATCTATTCATACCGAGGCGATCGGCCCGATCCACAAATAAAGAGAAATATCAAGTATACACATAAGCCACATCAATAGTCATAAATGCCAAGCAAGACTTAGATAATTATACAAGTACGTTCTTATTCCCTTTTCAAGTCTCTAGCATATCCTAGGTGCTCGTATTGACAAGACAATACAGAGAGTTATATAAAATAACCATGTTGTGGGTCCTAAACTACCAGGACAATTAACATAGTAGTAGCTACGCACGGACTCTCGTCACCTAGCGTGTGCATAGCCCCCGCATTTAGCAACAATTACTCAATTATTAATCCTATGGGGACAATTCCCTCTTACAAGGTTAGAAAGGAGACTCACCTCGCTCCAAAGCGCGCTTTCAATATCAAGAACAAGCCCAAGCTCTTAATTCGGAGCCGAACGATCACAAGCTAGTTAAAATAGGTAAGAACTAGTCAATAAAGGCTTAAAAGGTCAAATTCTAACTATTTAAATATTTTCCCAACCTTTTCCACAAGTTTCCTAAATTCCGACCCCAGGCCCACGTGCCTGGATTCCGATATTTTTTGAAGGAAATTGTTCTCTACAACCTAAGGATCAATAATATATGATTTATAGTCCATTTCATAACAAATGTCATGCTTAAATCTTAGTTTTATTAAAACCCTAGGTCTAGCCCTAACCCTTTGATTTTATCTAATTTTTAGTGTTTAATTTACCTAATATACATGTATTTAAACTAATAATTAATGGGAGTAACTTACCTTGAAGTGCTATGTTAAAATCCTCTCTTTGGAAGCCCCAAATCGCCTAAGTGTGGAGTGTGTAATGAAAAATGGTGTTTGAGTTCGATTTAAATGAAGGCCACTGCCCAGCGATTTCCGCTTCTGCGGTTAGGGGACCGCATCTACGGTCCCGCATCTGCAGAACTGGGCAGGGGGGATTGGACCGCTTCTACGGTCTCTGGGCCTGCCCCTCTTCGCTTCTGCGATGGCCTGACCGCATCTGCGGCCCAAGAACAGCAGATGCGGTTATGACAGAAGTAGCAAATCTTCAGTTCTTCTTAAATCTTTCTACTTCGCTCGAACCTCGCTCGTTTGACGCTCGGGGATCCCGAGCCCCACCCCAACATACCGACAAGTCTGAAATCATGAGGCGGACCTACTCGAATCCTCGGAACTTCCAAAACAACACTAAATCTTGGAATCACCCCCCTAAAACCAAATGAATCAAATTATTGAATCTTCAGGTTCTTAACTCTCCTCTAACAGGACAAAACGCCCTTAAACTATTCGTATTGGCACCAAAATTTACGGGCAAGCCTTAAATGACATTACGGACCTGTACCAAGCTTCAAAACCAAAATCCTAGCCCGATACCTGGGAATCAACGATTTCTTAGTTTCTTTAATTCTTTAAAGCTTCAATTAAACAATTTTAGATAAAAATTCATCTAGGGACCTCGAAATTCGATTTCGGACATATGCCTAGGTCCTATATTTTCCCACGGACCCTCAGAAATTGTCAAATCACAAATTCAGGTCTGTTTTCCCAAAATATTGACCGAAGTCAAACTTGGTCTTTTAAAAAAATCTTAAAGAAGCAAATAGGCACATTTTACTCAAAACCCTTCCAATTCCCGAACCAATCGCCCCCACAAGTCGTAAATTAGTAGAAGTAAGTACGGAAGGCTTTATTTAGGGGAACGGTGTTCTAAAAGGAAAAATGATCGGTCGGGTCGTTACAACAACAATGAAGCAAAACTAATAGTAATTGAAATTGAATACTACACAATTACGTGAGATTAAATGAGACAGAAACTAAAATATGATCCTAGTCTTAATAAACAGAACTGAAAATCAGAAATAAGGGAAAGGGATAAAGGTTTTACCTCACGAGTAGATCGAGGCTAACCCAAGCAGCGAGGAAGCACCGAGGGTGTCGGATGGTGGTTGTTCGACCTTGAAACAAGCGTTTGTTTCTACCACACGTTGAATCCAATGAGCTTCAACGTTGTTCTAGAGAGAAACGAATGTATTTGGGTCGGAATAAGCTAAAACAAAAGGGGGCGATTGACGGCAGTGGGGGTGCTTGTCCGGCGGCGGTGTGGTTTCTTTTTTGGGGTAAAACTAGAGGGAAAATGTAGATTTCGTGGAGATCTACATGTTTATATGAAGTTTGTGTGGTGGGGTGGTCGGATTTGCCGTGAAATCGAAGAGGGAAATAAGAGGCGGCTATCTAGGGTTTGTGTGCTGGAGTAGTCTTTCCTAATACCCTATAGCCTCTCTAAGATAAATACAGACATCTTCGTACCGCTTAAACTACTTTTTCGTCTGTTCCTCCATTCCAATGAACCTCAAATCTTCCAACTCCTTTCTACTGTAAACCCTTTTCGCTTCTTCCCTTTCACAACCATCGGAAATGACCACGTTCTTTTCTTTGGCTTCTTTCGTATTCAGTGAAGTCCAATCACCATCTTTGGACCCCAAATTCTCTTTAACATTCAAAATGTTGTCCTTGTCTCCTCCATTCAAGAAACCAGGGGTTTCTACATGGGTATTATCAGAGATTCTGCTTTTGCCTTTAGAATTTTTAGGAAAGGAGTCGATTTGACCTTGGCAACCTTCGCCGTTGGAGAATTCAGGATCAGAATGGAAATCGTCAGCCATGACTTAGGCAGTTAAGCGTTTTGGGGGTTTTGGCATTTGCAGGGGTTATAAGCTCAAGTGTATTCTGTATAAGGTTTTAAGTTTATAGCATTTCTCGCGGTGTGCAGATTTCTGTATAAGCTCAAGTGTATTCTGGTCCTTTATGTATTACCTTTGCAAACAATGTACACTTTTGGTCCAAGCCGAAATTACGTACTCGATTAATTATGGTCTCTTTATCCAAACGTGTGGAATGTTAAATAACCTCTAATACCCACCTTCTGTTTTAATTACCAAAACACAAATTTAAAGTACATCTTCTACTTGTGGCTTCTTTTCAAATTCAATGTTGAGAAATATGCAATTGTCAAAACGTACTATTTCCTATGTTTCAAAGATAATGAATGTACACCCCAAACTTCCACCTATGTTATGTCATGATGGCACCTAACCTTCACATACTAGGTAAGCCAAACAATAAATAACATAACTCGAATGAATGGTAATATAATATTAATAAATAAGATGGCAAAAAATTCATACAACAATCCTAAAAGGATTAGTGGTACAAGTCATGAACCACCAAAATTTAGATTTACAAAGCCAGCACGACAAATAAATATAACATCTATTTGAAGTTTACATAAATAAAATTTTAAGTCTTAAACCACCGTGAACTAGTGGTAAATCTGGAATGATGGTACATCCCCAAAGCTAGCATCGTCATTCACAGCAACTCAGCTCCAAGATTTGTACGCAAAATACAGAAGTGTAGTATGAGTACAACTTACCCCATGTACTCAGTAAATATCTAGACTAACTTCAGTGAAATAGGCGAGATTTTTAAGTTAAAAGATACTCACTTAAAATTACTTGTGCAGATAATAAGCAGGAACCAAGACAAGAGATATGACGAATAATAGTAACACTACAAAAATACAGCGTTTAGCGATGGAATTTAGCGACAAGAGATACTCTGTAGCTACATAACGACAGATTAGCGACGGATTTTGTAGTTGTCGCCAAATAAACTACAAAAAGAATTTGTATCAAATATAGCGACGGAATAGCGACAAAAACATATATTCGCCACTAAAATTGGCGCTAAATATTAGCGCCTTTATTTTACCTACCAAATTAGCGACGGAAGTGGTGCGACAAAATTCTTAAAACCTAGCGATGGATTTAATGCCAAAAAATCCATCGCTGCATTCATTTTGCTTATCAAGACATTCCAAAGTTGATTGCAACAAAAAATTTCGTCGCAAGTGTCCTTAAAATAAAATTTTATTAGATATTATTAGCGATAGAAATTAGGTTCGTCGCTATTTCCATTGCTAAAATCTAGTTCCATTAAAATAAAATTTTATTAGTTATTATTAGCGACAGAAATTCGGTCCGTCGCTACAATTTTCATCCTAAAAATAAATTACCTTAGCTAAAAGACATTCCAACAATTAGGGCAACACCGCCACTTTTTCTCTTCTCTATCAGACTCCCACTTTCACTCCTCTTCAACAATGTGAGTTTTTTTATTTAAATACAAAAAAATGGGCGTGAATCTAGGGTTAATGTCTGAAAAATAGAAGAAAACTTTAGAAATTGCACGATTTTTGCTGCAAAACTCTTAAATTCGAAGTCGTGTGTTGCTGCTCGCAAGATTCTCAGGCGAAAGGGTAAGCTTCTTTGTGATTTCATTCCTATCTTGTAGATCTGGGTGAGAATCAGTGTTCAACTTTTCTAAAACTGAAGTCAGAGAAAAACATAATGTAAAGAGAATAAATGATATGATGGAGAAGTGCATCTGTAGTGAGAGGTTCAATATTTTTTGTCCTCGGGGTTCATCTGGATTTGATTATACCCAGAGTAGACATCGAGAAAGGTGAGGGTCTCGTGGTCGGCCATAGCATCGATCAGACGATCGATATTAGGCAATGGGAAGGAATTTTTTGGGCACGCCTTATTCAAGTCCTTATAATCTATGCACATTCTTAGCTTGTTTCCCTTTTTGGGCACTACTAATACGTTGTCCAACCATTCGGGGTACTTTACCTCGCTAATGGATCCGATTTTAAGAAGTTTCGTTACCTCTTCTTTGATGAAGGCATGTTTTACCTCGGACTATGGTATTCTCTTCTGCTTTACGGGTTTAAATTTGGGATCGACGCTCAGTCTGTGAGAGGTTATTTCCGGCGGAATTCCTGTTATATCTAAGTGGGACCAAGCGAAACAGTCGATATTGTTACTAAGGAATTGAATGAACCATGTCCTGAGCTCGGGGGTTAACCCTGTTCCCAAGTATACCTTACGATCCGGGAGGTGCTCGATTAAAATGGTCTGCTCCAGCTCTTCGACTGTCGATTTAGTCGCGTCCGATTCGTTGGGGTCGATGAAGGTTCGAGGAGCGAAGAAATCTTCTGCGTCGTCCTCTGGGGTCTGTGTGTTCTTAACCTCGTTCGAGATCGGGCACGTGGGGATCGGCGCCTTATGGTAGACTGCGAACATTTCATTTGCTGCCCGATGTTCTCCATGTATGGTCGTGATGTCGTCCTTCGAGGGAAAAGTTATCAACTGGTGTAAGGTTGACGGTACTGCCCTTATGATGTGTATCCAAGGTCTGCCGAGTAATGCATTATACCTCATGTCGTCTCGATGACTTAGAACTCAGTGTTCTGAATCGCACTGGACGTGGAGAACTCGAGGGATGGGGGCAACTCGATTGAGCAGCCCCCGTTGTTCTACTACCTCTGATCTAATTATGTTGGCCGAGCTGTCTGGATCCACGAGCACGCGTTTTATCCTGGTATTGTTTAAAATAAACAAGATCACCAGCGCGTCATTGTGTGGTTCTATCATGGCCTCGAGGTCCTCCTCGCTGAACACGAGGGTGTCTTCGGGCACGCTGTTTTGGCTTGGCCCCTCTTCCGTGGTGGACTTGTCGTCCGTTTGAACATGGGTCCTTGGGGAACGTCGGTTCCTACTATAATCATGTGGACATCATGTCGTAGAGGCTCCCCTTCCTCCCTGGTTGAGCTCGATGGTGTACTGACATCTGGAATAGTCATGTCCTTCTCTTTGCTGTTTTCGAGGTTCCTGTTCCCCACTCTATTCACCGAGCCAAACATTTCATCCTGAAATCGAAGATCTTGGACAAGAAAAGTGTGAAAGATAACTTGCGTTGTGTAATGAAACCAGCAAGAAAATAATCACTATTATTTTTAGCCCCACAGTGGGCGCCAAACTGTTTGACGTGAAAATGGTAATAACAATTAAATTTGTTATTTGGACTCTAAAAATACGTGATCTATTTTTATTCTAGTTGTTAAAGAAGTTGATGCTAGATACGTGAAAACAAAAGATAAAACACGAGCTAGAATAAAGCAATAGTCAAACCGAGGGGGTAGCTATTCGAGCCTCGGGGTGATCGCTGAGGGGCCTCGAGGTCTATGCCTGGGCTTGGACTCGAGCTATCGGGGGTAACTGGGAAGGGACTAACAGTTGGAATATAATTAAAGGAGGCTCTTTATGGTCAATATCAAGCAATAAGTGAAGAACAAGTATGAAAGCAATAAGTGAAAGTAGTGGTCACGAGCGAGTAAATTAAAGAGAAAATAGAGAGTTGTTATTGATCTTGTGTAGAAAGGTTGGAGTAACAAGCAGCCCTTTACAAAGTGGAGTGGATCCCCTTTATTTATGAGGGGTATCTCGTTATAGTACAAAATGCATTAGTTGTAACGGCAGGGAGATGGGACGGCTGGACGTGACACCTTGATACAGGCTCCAGGCAGGTCGGCTTTGTCAGACTTGGCCGTGTGCCTTGGGAATTCCCCTCTCCCACACTATAGTTGTTAGTACGCAATGCCCCCCTGGACGGTACCCGACGACTCTCGAGGGTGGGTCTCGACCTTGGCTTCGAGCGTCGAGAAGCATGCCTGTGACGTGACATAATGACGGGGAAATCGAGCCCCCGATTTTACCGTATACAAGCATCTAGTTATCTCTTTGCTTGACTTTGAAAAGGTCTGAATTCCTCATCTCAACCTTGATGGCGCCGTCATGGGCCTTTACGCATCTGCGTGCATAGCAAAAGAATAAATAAAATTCATAGGCAAGTTGTGATACCATATCATCGCTCTTTTGGACAAGGTTCCCCCAAATTTCTTCAACAACACTGGTTTGATCTCATCGTATTCCAGTTCATTCCCCTTGATTGTACATGTATAGGAGGTTACATGATCTTTTGGATCTGTGGTCCCATTTGTCACGATCTGAAATTCACTAGTCGTGATGGCATCTAAGCCAACCCACTAGGTAAGCCAACTAATAACTATCCCAATTATGAAATATTAATAAGACAATTAAACAAAGGAATTATCTGAATCTTTTACATTTTTCAAGGACTGATAGTATAAATCAAAGCTTCTAAGAATAAAATTTACAAAGCGATATAAAGTAAATACATCTTCTGTTTGAAAAGTAAATAATCAAAGTTTGATAAATCTAAGACTACCACGAACAAGAGGCAGCCACAACCGGAACGCAGGTACATCTTCAAATCTGGCAACCATCGAGCACAGCAACAACAACAGCTAACATCTGCACGCAATGTGTAGAAGTGTAGTATGAGTACAACCGACTCCATGTACTTAGTAAGTAACAAACCTAACCTTAGATTGAAAGTAGGAACGAGCTTGAACAAAGGTTGGGTCCGACACCAATAGCCAACAAAAGTTCATAACAACATAAAGCATTTAAATAAAGAAGTAACTTAGAGATAAAATGCTCAAATTTTTCATAGTTTTCCGAAAATAGTTCCTCTTTTCAAGTATATCAGTGAAAATCCACTCCTTCACCAAAAACATCGAAAATGCAATTAAGTTTGAAAACTGGGAGTTTTTTTTTCAAAAATCCTTTCAATAGTAAATATGATGTTTCATTTTATCTCCAGGTAGCAAGTGCAAAAATACCTCTCTATGCCCATATGTCAATATATGTGAGAAGTCATGAATGACGTGATACCGTATGAAATGAGGAAAATGTGTCCCTATGCCCATATGTCATGTGCATGCCAAATGTGACGGGACTCGGTAATAAAACCATATGCATACTCTCATAGTATCAATTCACTAAGTCTTCCCAGTCACTCAGTCCTCGCAGTCACTCAATCCTCCCAAATTACTCGACAATCAGCAATCGACACTCGGCACTCGCACTCAATAGGTACCTGCGTTGACTGGGTGTGTGTACAGACTCCGGAGGGGCTCTTACAATCCAAGCGCTATATATCAAGCCAATCATGGCATACATCAATGAAACATGATGCGGCGTGCAGCCCGATCCAATAAAGATCCTCACAATCAGGCCATCGGCCTCACTCGGTCATCAATCTCTCCAGTCACTCGGGCTCTCAATGTCATGAAACTGGCCCGACAACAATGATATGGTGTATCAATATATAACAACTGAGACTGAGATATGATATGGATGCATGAATATGACTGAGTACGAAGTATCAATGAAATCAGTGAGATGACAGTAAGAAACGATCATTGTGGGTCCTAACAATATCAGCATAAAGTCTAAACATGATATCTAGCATGATTGACAACTCAGTTACTTTATCACATGGTGAAAACACAAATATCAACAAAAATAAGGCCACTATACAGTGTCATGGGAACATCAAAATCCTAATTCACAGGGTGCACGCTCACACGCCCGTCACCTAGCATGTGTGTAACCTCAATATCAATCACATAACGCGTATTCCGGGGGTTTCATACCCTCAACACAGCGTTTAGAAAAGTTACTTACCTCGAACGAGGCATTACCAATGATGAGCAAGCCAAGTGATGATCCAAAGATGCCATCACGCGCATTCGGGCCTCTGAACGGCTCAGAAGTAACCAAAAATAACTCAAATACATCAAACAAGGCTAAGGGAACCAATCCAATCAGAAAAGATCAGTCTTGAGTCAAAAACCCAAAATCAGTCAAAAGCCTATCTTGGGCCCGCACCTCGGAGCCTGATAAAACACACAAAATTCGACAACCCATTCAATTACGAGCCCAGCCATACTAATTTCACTCAATGCCAACTCCAAATCGATGTTCAAAACTCAAAAATTCATATTATAAAACTTTAGGCCAAAACCTCCAATTTCCTCTTTAAAATTTCTCAAACAAAAGCTAAAATAGAAGATAGATTCATGAAATATAACCAAAAATGAGTAGAGAACACTTACCCCGATTCATATGGTGAAAATTGCTTCAAGAATCGCCTCAATCCGAGCTTCATAGCTCCAAAAATGCAAAAATGGTCGAAACCCTCGAAATAGAGTATTTTATATTCTGCCCAGCCCTCCTCTTTCGCGAATGCGGGATAACTATCGCGTCTGCGATGAACAAAAATACAGCCACCAAAATGCTCTATGCGTTCGCAGCACAAGCTTTGAGAGAGCGATACACACTGGAGACGAAACTACGCTAACGCGGCACAAGCCTCGCAAATGCGATGAAGAAAGATCCTTCACTCCAGCCTCCCAGCTTAGCTCTACGCTAACGCGATCTCTCATACGCGAATGCGAAGAAGACTAGCCTCAACTCTTCGCGAACACAGACCAATATTCACGAACGAAATGAAGAAAATTCCACTACCATCAAAATACACTACGTGTTCGCGACACTTGCCTCGCGAACGCGATGAAGGACTAAGACACCAGACATCAAAATACACCAACACCGAAAACATGAAGAAATATAGCCCAAAGTCAATCTGAAACACGCCCAAGCCCCTCGGGACCCCGTCCGAACATGCCAACAAGTCCTATAACATAATATGGACTTGGTCGAGGCCTCAAATTATACCAAACAATGCTAAAAACATGAATCACACCTCAATTCAAAATCAATGAACTTGAAACTTCAGACTTCCACAACCGATGTTGAAACCTGTCAAATCATGTCCGATTGACCTCAAATTTTGCACATAAGTCACATTTGACATTACGGACCCCTTCCAACTTTCGAAATCGAAATTCAACCCCGATATCAAAAAGTTCACCACCGGTCAACCATTCCAAAAGTCCAACTTTCGCCATTTCAAGCTAAATTCTACTACAGACCTCCAAATCTCAATCCGGACGCGCTTCTAAGTCCAAAATCACCCAATGAAGCTGACGGAACCATCAGAAATCCAATTCGAGGTCAAATACTAAAAGTCAAATTTGGTCAAACCTTCCAAATTTTTTATGCTTCTAGCTCAAAATCATTCTTCCAAATTAATTTTGAATAGCCTTAAAACCAAAATCGACTATTCACATAAGTTATAATGCATCATACGGAGATACTCATGCCCGAGAACTAGCGAGCGAAGTGCAAATGCTCAAAACGGCCGGTCAGGTCTTTATACCATTATACTTGGGAATGTCAGGCATTCGGAATCTCTCGGGATTGGCTTCGGCGCTGCACTCGGGGGAAAGGCTTCTGAATAATTTTTTTTAGAATCCGGCCCCTTCAGTATTAGAGGCGCTCCGGGATCTGATCAACCTTGGAATTATAAGATTCCACCTTCTTGTCATTGGCCTCTTAAATTAAAGAGAAAATAAACTATCAAACCAATCGCGATGGAACAATCAATCCTGGTTTTAAGTTGAACACTGAAAACTGGCTCTGATCGAGCCCGTGATATGAGCTCGATTGCATTTAAAGAAGAGAGCAATCGAAGAACACTTTGAATAATAGCTAGTAGACACAATTGAACTTGTATTGCTTTAATGTGCGTGTCAATAGTGGTTTAAAATGAAAAAGTTCTCCCCTTTATATATAGTAGGAAAATTTCAATCTTATACAAGTCTATAAGGTAAAAACCTTCTTTTTAATTAAATTCGATCCGCAATTGATATCGGATGGGATTTGTATTGTAATATCCGGTTGAGGACGAGTATTACGGCTCCCTGCTCGTCATGCTCAGTCGTTTCTCTTTTTCCTTGGTCTCAAAACTTTACTTGGTCCGGATCCATTGTTTAGTGTGCCCAATCCCGGATGCACCGTTCATCCCCCGGGCTCCGAAAAGAGGGACCCTTCGGCTCCGCTCGAGATTGCGTTAGATCATGCTTCCCTCTCGTTTTTTTATTGGAAATCGGGGGTAACATTATCCTCAATTTTGCTCGTACTCAAATTATTCCATAATTAATGAACATCATAGGCATCATTACAAGAAAAGACTTACACCGAGGAAAATTAGCCAATAACAGCCGAAAAAATTGAAGTCATTAGTAATGGTGTACTGTGGGCCGTGCTTGGACCGGGCCCAGAACGGGCCCGCGGTCCTAATGGGCTAAACGAGCCTGGCGGGCCGGGCCTTAATGGTGCAAAAAGCCCGGGGCGGGCCGGGTAGTATATTGAAGCCCACAAGCCCGGGACCGGCTGGCGGGCCTGGGCCGGGCCTAGCGAGCCTCAACGGCTATTTTTTAAATCTTTTTTTTAACATATAGGCAACGGTCAAAAATTAAAAAAGTAGCCATTGGGCTGCAATTTTGACCGTTTGGAAGTTTAAAAAATAGCCATTTGGCCCCCAAAGTTTATATAATTATATTTTTTCCCAATTCTCAACTATAAATACCCCCTCATTCTTTCATTTTTACTCACTAATTCATCAATCTCTCTCAATCTATATCTAATTTCTCTCCTATATTCGCTTATTTTATTATTACAATTTCGTGAAAAATTGTGAAGTTGGTGAATTGAAGTATTCAAGTCTTCAACGATTTTCAATTTTCAAGAAGTTGTTCGGCAATTCGGTAAACTCGTTCCAACTCTTAAGTTTTAAGAATATATTTTTGTGTGTTTTAGTTTGCATAATTGTAATTAATATGCCATTTTCTTTGAAAAATATTTGGTGGTAAGGAAAAAGCTAAAATTGGTGAAAGTAGCCGCCAACCTACTACCCTTCCCCCGACTCTCCGACCCAGACCTGTTACCCGTCCTGCTGCTTCTATTATTCTTGATAGTGATAACCCTTGTTTTCAATTTTTCGATAGTGAATTTTGCCATAATGTTGCAC
>MU694666.1:18789-30230 GCA_026770625.1 Nicotiana glauca | reverse complement strand
TGTCTCTAACGTTTGGCTTGTCTTCGGACAATTTTATGTATAATCAATGAGAGTTTGAGGACCGTTGGATTAAAGTGTTTGGATGGTTGAGATTGGTTTCCCATAACCCACACGACGTCGTTTTAAAATATTTTGACTGGGCTGATATCATATTGAGGGAACGACGTCGTTTTAATTTATTGATGGTTCAATTTTGCCCGTTAGATCAAACAAATGAATGGTCCAGATCTAATGGCTCAAAATGTCATCGTTTTAACGGATGAGCCGCCTTGTAATTTGACCGTTAGATCAAGAATTCAACGGTCCAGATCTTCTATATCTAAACAACGTCGTTTGTCCTATGAAACCTACAGACCGGATTGGGGCGGGTTGCATTTGTTTTGGGCTGGGTATTTTTAGGGTATTTTGGGGTATTTTTGGCCCAATACATTGTGTATATATATATATGTATATATATAAGTATATTTTATATTTTTCTTGATTTTGTAAAATTGAAATTAAACTTAACAATTATTTTAATTAATCTCTGAAAATTATTTAATAACCTTTTTGTAGTAATTTTCAATTAAAACAATAAAATGCTAAAATGAACTATTTTTGATTTTTCTTCCATTTGTTTTTTTTTTCAAAATGCATTAATACTAAAAATGTAAAAATTAAAAAATCTTAATGCATATGCATATTTTTGTATTTTTAATATGAGTTATTATGTGACCAACTAACACAAAGAATGCAACAAAATTCTTAAAATTGTCAAAGTCATTTTATTTGATATTTTTGGAATAATTTGCTTAGGGTAAAAATCACGTGCTCACAATAGGATTAGCATTATATTCGAGTATTTTTGATGTTCTGTACTTCAATACCACACAAGATGGGGTGATCTGTGTGGTGTTTAATTTTTTGCATGCACGGATTATAGAAGGACATGGTTCTTCTGCGTTCCTTACACTACAATTGTGGAATAGTAAATGCATAAAGTAAAGAACACAAATATTTTTACGTAGAAAACACCTGTCGCAAAAGATGAAAAAATCATGACCTACTTCCCAGTAGGATTTTCACAACACTCCACTAAATCACTGAGCCAAAAATAATATTTACAAAACTCTTGTAAACCTAAGGGTTACCTCTAATCATTTGTGGCAACCAGCATCAGGCTATTGCGATTCAAGTTAACTCGAACTTGAACAATACACTTAGAGTACCTGATACAAATGCTTCGAGAGAAAACTGAAAGGTACAGCTCAAAAGTCCTACTACAATGAAACTAGAATAAAAGATAGACACTTGGAACTGGTTCTTCTATCTGGTTCATGTAGCTTTAGGTTCACACACTTGAAACACACAGAAATTGCTTGCAGAATGCCTTGCTATTTTGCTCTCAACTCTTGTTTAACTTTAGCGGTAGTGCGTACCTATAAAAGAGAACATCCTGAAATATATAGAGTTAGTAGAATAGGATCAACTAGTGTTTTAATGTTATATTCTTTCATGGTGGAAGAGTTCTAGTTATCTTCAACTTCTAACTCCTCCCTTATCTAGGATAGAGTTCTCTTCAAATAAGGAGTCATGTTCCTTATCAATTATACAACTTATCGCCTTCATGTGCATTCATTGTGTTTGAATCTGCTCGTACCATGTGTATACTATGTATGGACCTGATTCATGCATGTGTTCCTTTGTCAATCATGAAAGCCAACTACTCAGGCCAACAGTATTTAAATGTTGGATTAATTAAGCAAACAACAAATAATCTTCGAAGATTGAACAAGCTCCGAATTACCAAAGAGAGACCAAGAGAAAGTTAGGTCTCATTTGTTTTTACTCATATAATAAGAATATTCATGGTCTTTTGTGTTGTATCATAAGACACGATCAAACCCGCAACTTGTAATAATTCCATACTACTGTTTAGCCATCTAATTATAAGTCGAATGTTAAGAATGGGACACCTCGTTGTCCTTTTTAGACCCATAAACATATGTAAAGATGATCAAGGATGTGGTCCACAAGTTATTATATTTCGTCGACTAGAAATAAATAAAAGATGACTTCGAACTTCATGAGTTCGAGTTCAAAATTTTACTACTAATTCATTTGATTTAGTGGATTTAAAATCATTTATTTGTATCTTTTTAATAAATTTTAATACATATATAAAATTTGAACCAAAACTATTGAGTTTGGATGAATCTATAACTTATCTTTTACATCCGCCTTAGTCCTTACACCTGAATTGATTTTTTTTTTTTTTTTCTTCCTTTCAATTATTTAACATAGAATGCATCATCTCTTAGGTAAGCAAGAGATTAGAGGAATATTAAATTAGATAAAAAATTAAACTAAGTAGATCCATTGATTGAAGTATATATGTTCCAGCAGCCGTATTTCTTTGAAGAAAGGAGTCTCTCTAGTTTCTTCTTCACGTGTTTGTGGAATTGATTTTAAGTGTACTTTCATAGTACAATAGCTTCTTGCATTATGGATCGTTGAATTCTTTTGGTCAAAATTGTAAGATTCTGATAAGCATCTGCAGAATTCAAAATTTCCACAATATTTGAGAAATATTTCACTCAACACAAAAATTGACTAATTAACTATTTATTGTACTATTGCAAATGCGGCCTTAGTAATGTTATAAAACCAAATGATTGTAACTCTTCTTTAATGAACTAATTGCATCTTTATTTTTTTATTTAAAAAGAGCATGTGAAAAGATCGCCTGAAGGCTGAAACTGTATTGCTAAAATGTAAAACAGATTATATTGAAATATTTTTTTTATCCTAATCGTAAATACAATCAGTTGAAAAGTGAATTCAGGTTGTACAAGTTGAATTAAAACAACTTTACACATTTCTAAACTTACCGAATGATATAAATTAAGTTCGGAAAAGATTTGTGACATGGAACAGTTCCCTTTAATGGACCTTATGTGATGCAATCAAAATTAGTTCCTAATGCGAATACTGGGTACCAAATGAAAACAACAAAAATGAATTTTGAGAAAGTTGGTTTAAGCATGTAACTTTACACATTTTTCTCCAAATTATGAGTGATGTGAATTGTGATGTCAACCTTCTGGACAGAATTAAGAGAACATATAATTAACCCTAATAATGTCCAGAGAAAAAATTAGTTTTGTCCAAAAAGAAGATATTTACATAATTGAACATGCATTTGCATTCTCATCGCTAAACATGGTATATAACAAACTATCTCCAGTAAAATCAAGAATCAAAGCATCTGCAGCTTGCCTTGGATTAATTGCTTCTAATGATGACAAATCTCCTTCTTTTTCTTCAACCTTCTTCTTATTGTCTTCTTTTTTAATCACCATTTCTACTCTCTTTCCAGTTTTCTTCTTTAGTTTCTTCAATACTTTATCTGCATTGATTCGACCCTTCACTACCACTTTGTGTTTGTTCATATCCGTCATGAATTCTTCAACACCTAATAGGAAGGGGGAAAAAACAGAATATAATAACTAATTAAAATAGGTATTTATATAAAAATAGTTTAATGTTTTTTACCTTTGATTTTGGAAATGGCTTTGGCAACTTGTTTTTCACATCCCTCGCAATACATTGAAATTTTAAACTGTACTTCCACAACCTGTACCGATCATGACAATTAATAAAATCTCACAGTTTTCTCTACGTGAAAATAAATTCTATATCTACACACAAACAAAAAAAATGATAGAGTATCTGACTTTTGGTGTCACTTTGTCTTGTTCCTTTTTCTTCTTGTTTCCCATTAGAAATGATGGAACATTGAGACATTTGAAAATCCAAAAGTCGGTTAATTGCAGTTATACTATTTATAGCAACGACCGAAAAGTTGCGCCCGGTTGGATTTTAGATAATATTTGGTTTTTCATTGTCTTTTATTTATTTGTTTTTCAAATATTGGTGACTTTTCTTAAGATATTTGATTCAGTAAGAAAGACGTTAAACACATGGAATAAAGTTCAAATTGCAATTAGTTAACCAAGATGCCCATAAACGTGCCATTATATTAACCTTCAAATCGAATTTTTAGAATTTTATTGACTCCTAGGATTTGCATTTTGACTAAACGGCTAAACCCGTTTATTTTCTTTCCGTAGTATTCTTTCTAGTTTCTACTATCAGGTTGATTTTTTTTTTCCCCGCAGAGGCTTTATAACTTGTTCATTGTGATGAAAAACAATAAAGTTTCTCATTGTTAACTTGAATCAAGACAAGAGGGGTTGCTCTGATGGTAAGCAACCTCCACTTCCAACCAAGAGGTTGTGAGTTCAAGTCTCCCCAAGAGCAAGGTTTTCCTTCTTGGAGGGAAGGATGCCGGGGGTCTTAAGGTCTGCGTACACTACCCTCCCCAGACCCCACTAAGTTGTTGTTGTATTGTTAACTTGAATCAACAGTGTGTACTGAAGCACAAGTAGAAAATCCTCTTTTGTGTGATATGTTGACTCAAATTTTTAATTTCTTCAGCTTTATTCTATTTTAAAAAATCAACCATTCTAAACAAGATAAAATGAGTTATACTAGACTTACTTCCCTTCCTATTTCTAAACCAGTTTGCGCATACCTCTACTAATCCAAAGAAGTGAAAGAAACCACCAAAGGATGTGGGATGGAACTGCTCTTCCCTTAACCAGAGGTCTCGGGTTCGAGCCCTGGGTATGAAAAAATCCTTGGTAGGAAGCGCTTCCCCTCGAAAGGGGCCCTACGCGGCGCGAATCCAGATATAGTCGAGCTCCAATGCGGGTACCGGACACCGGGTGGATAACCAAAAAAGAAGATGTGAAAGAACAGTCACTATTACATGGAGTTGGAGAAGGCCGCGGGGCATATAACAATTGCTACACATTCTTCTCCAGGGAGCGGAAGCACCTCGGGTGTTTCTTCTCTTATACACTCGCGTATCAAATTATATTGACTAACCAACCAACCAACCATACCGCGTGTTCAAATCTCAGGCAATATGTACATCTGACAAATATAATTTACTACTCCTGATAATTCTAAGGAACAGTTTTTTTGTTTACTTTTTCTCTGATAAGCAAATAATTATCCATTGTACAAAAAGTAAAAGTTAGAACTGAAACTGACCTAGGTATACCTATTTTACAATAACTTCTTTGTGGGCTTTATATGACAGTATCACATTCCACACTAAAGCAATGAAGTTAGCTGCAAGGACCTGCAACAACAGAAGAGAGAATAGAACAGTCCGGTTGGTTACAGCAGTATACAAACATGTAAATAAATCTGAACACAAGAAATAAACTGCACGTAAAAATAGTAGTAATTGCAAACAGACATTTGGTCCCAATTAGAGAATTAAAGGCTGTAAAAGCATGACTACAACTCATATGCATGCTTAGCAATTAGCATAATGTATCACAATAATCAAGAGTGATTGAAAAAGAGGTTCAGGTGTCGAGTTCTTCGCAATATTGCTAAAACAACCAACTGAATCTCCAAATCTGTGGTTTACCAGAGTCTGCACACCCCAAAACACTTAGAGTATAGCTTGAAACTGCTAATCCGACTTTATGTTTGTTATTTTGGCTAATTCTTTACATGAATGATTGGGCATTTTTGCTACTTCATAACAATAGATCAATTTTTTAAAGACTTATCTCCAAACTACTAAAGGTTGAAAGGAAGCCATGCTCATAACCGAACAAAAGGATGAAATTGACTGTTTCACTAACCTGAAATTGCTGAGGTACAAACCGGAAGTTGATAAATTGAAAAGGTATCCAGAGTTGCCAATTTGCAATGACAGATGAGAACCACTCCTTTAATTTAAAAAAAAAAAGTTAAATGTGAATCAAAGTTCAGGAAAGTAATTATCAGTATGCATCTATCCAAGGGTCCATTCGAGTAAGAAGTATGAAATGAAGGCCATTTAGAATACCTGTT
This sequence comes from Nicotiana glauca, assembly GCA_026770625.1. Lineage (NCBI taxonomy): Eukaryota > Viridiplantae > Streptophyta > Magnoliopsida > Solanales > Solanaceae > Nicotiana > Nicotiana glauca. Next base: position 24,311 of record MU694666.1, on the reverse strand, counting down.
GAAGCTTTGGAATCACTTGTGATGACCTTCCCTCAAGTGTTACCAAAGAGGATAAGAAAACCCCAACAAAAATTGGAGCAAAAAGGAACTGTATCAAAGCAGCTCAAATTCAATGGCGATATCACTCAGAGGGCAGTAATTACTCTAGTAAATAAGACACTATCACTAAATGAAAAAGAAGGAAAACCTGATCTAGTACAAGGCGCAAGACAGCACCAGAGGCCCCTGGAGTTGTGACCAATTTACTCAAGTAAAGGTACCTAAATATATGAGAGTTAGAACATGACGAGCTATTCTCTAATGCCATTAAGAACATTCTACCCCTAGCCATTCACCAAACGAACAAGATATGCACCCATATCTAGTAGATGCATATATTTTTAGGATCTTTACACAAATAGTATTCACTGTTTACTTTTCTTAGTCGGTATACATAGATTATACATTAATTATTCACGGTTGGGTGGATAGCTATTTAGGTTAATTCTTCTATGTTTTTTAGCAAGGCAATGAGCTAAATGATATTTGAACAATAGTAAATAATCCTACGGAAGATTTAAAAATCAAGCTCATTAACGGCAAATAAAAATCAGCTTTTGTGATTTGCACGTATAATTAAAATTGATCATGAAAACAAAATTGAAGATCTAGAACTACCCTCAACAATTTTCCATCATAAATACAGTGATAGACCTGCAGTTAGTAGTATATAATCCTGCCGATGAAAATCGAATGAAATTACTTTACATATTGTCCAGTGAATTGATATAGCAAACGCATAAAAATCACTGTATGAAGATAAAAAGGTGACATACAAATAAGGAGCATCTTCTATTTTTGTATTCCCAGTTTATGTACTTGGTTAGAAAGACAGGTGTCCGGCAGATTAGGCAATCAGTATGCAGCAAGCAACATAATAACAAATCCAGCTTCAGTAGAAGGTTGAGATACACATACCAAAATACAAATTGTACAAGCATATTCAGAGGTGTATAGAGAGGAAAAAATAAAGGACTGTGAAGATATTACCAAAAGTGCAAAGATGGACCCACCAAGACCAGCCCCAATAATGTGAATATAAACGTCCTCTTTACATCCACAGATGCTACTTGGTCAATCCACAGCTGTTACACACAGCCAGCAATTAAAAGGTGAAGGAAATAGAAAAATAGCTTGAAATCACGAAGAGAATATATTTCTATGAGGGAAAAGATGGTATCACTAATTTAAAGCAGTAGTCAATGTTGCAAGCAGGGGTACTGAGTAGCTGACCCTTCGCACAATAAGAAGGGAAGTGAAAAGAAGGAATTTGTTTTTCAAATTGATGCAGAGAAAGAAAGGAGTGTGATTAGACCAGTGTTATCAAAGGCGAAAAGCGCAAAAAAGCTCTAAGGTCCGTTGGGGCTTTATGCGCAAAGCGCAAATAACGCGTGGGCTTTAATGAAAAAAAGCGCAAATGGAGAAAAAGTAAAAATATGTATATGTAGTCTAAGACTAATAATTATAAGCATGAATAACAAATATATGGACAAAGCAATTGGAAAAATTTCTATAAAGTGAAATATCAATTGTTTAATGTTGCCTTTTCAGGACTACACTCATTGGCAAGTAAAAGTATGCCTAAGAGCCTTAATGCGATACTAAAGCGCCCACAAAGCGAGGCGAAGCGCTCAACATGTTTTGAGCCTCGCTTCAGGGCTTATGCGCGCTTTATGCGCGCCTTTGACAACACTGGATTAGACACTGAGTAAAATTAATATAATGGTTCATAATGCCCTCTGTCTTTTATGACATTACAAAATTTCATCAAAGGAGGTTTCCCTTCACCACATTTGTATAGAAAAGGAGCTCGGTGTTTTGTTCATGACCCAACGCATCCTTTTTCCTTCCTTTCTCCCCCTATAATCAATTCAAAGAAAAAATTGCAGCCATCCCGCTCCTTTCCTCCCTTTCTTTCATTCCAAAAGATCTATACACTTTTGGATAGAAAAAACTTGACGTTTCCTTCATGATCCTATCATCCTTTTATCTCCTTTTCCTTTCATTTCTCTCTCTAAAATCATTTTGAAAAAGAAAGCTTTACACTTGCCCCTTATCTCTTACATTCTTTCAATCCAGAAAATATCTGATTAGCATCAACTTAGGAATTACCATCTCCAACACTAAAATCCTTACCATAGTAGGAATACCATAACTACACATGACAAGTTATGACAATGTTAACCATAAAGTAGAATAACATTTGACATCATTAATCCAAAACCACGTACGAAAGGATATATTTGATGATTAAAGGAAATAGAGTTCATTATAAGCTTACTTCATCAAGTGTTAGAAATTATTAACTATTACTACGAAGTTAAACAATCCATAATCTCTGATTTGCAAAATGTTGTAACTTCAGCATCAACAAAGAACACATGCACTAGCATTGATAAGCACAGTATGAAAAAAGAGTGCATCCCCAACAGACTCTATTGATTCTTGAAGCTTGAATTTCATTTTACTCGGTTTACCTGACAGATGAGATCTCCAAAAAGTGTCAAAAGTGCAGATGTAACTGCTTTTGTCCATACTGGATACTTCTCAAGAAGAGCTAAGTACCTACAGCAGAAGTAACAATTATTCTCGGGCCGAGATGATACATACGACTTACAAGAAAATGAAGCTTTACAGTATTTTGCGCCTGTGTGTTAAATTCCTTTTTTTTTCTTTTTTAAACTAGAGTATATAATATTTTTTATTGTTAGGATTCAGCATAAATTGGTTGATTTTATGTTGGCTGCCAGGTGCCACCGATACTCAAAGGTAAGTTTTATAGAGTTGTGGTTAGACCGGCCATGTTGTATGGGGCAAAGTGTTGGCCGGTAAGAACTCCCATATCCAGAGGATGAAGGTAGCAGAGATGAGGATGTTGAGGTGGATGTGCGGGCACACTAGGATAGACAAGATTAGGAATGAAGATATTTGGAAGAAGGTGGGCGTGGCCCCTATGGATGACAAGATGCGGGAAGCGAGCCTCAGATGGTTCGGGCATGTGCGGACGAGAAGCCTTGATGCTCTAGTGAGGAGGTGTGAGCGGTTGGCCGTGGTGGGTACGAGAAGTAGAGGGAGGCCTAAGAAGTATTGGGAAGGGGTGATCGGGCAGGACATGGTACGACTGCAGATTTCTGAGGACATGGCTCTTGATAGGAAGGTTTGGAGGTCAAGCATTAGGGTTGTAGGTTAGGGGGTAGTAGAGCTTTGCTTACTTCATACCGAGGGTGAGGCGGGGCTGGATTAGGGTTGATCTTAGATAGCTTGCAGTTTATGTTGAATCCACACTATCATTGATGTTTATCTTAGCCCCGGGCCTTAGTTACTCGTTACTGTTATTGCATGTCATTTATATTTTGGTTGTTATGCTTCTGTTACTATTACAGTTTCTACTGGAGTTACTAATGAATTGTCTCCTTTTTTTTCTTTTTCTGAGCCGAGAGTCTATCGGAAATAGCTTCTCTGCCCTATCGGGGTAGGGGTAGGAGTAAGGTCTGCGTACACATTATCCTCCCCAGACCCCACTGTGTGGGATTTTACTGGGTAGTTGTTGTTGTTATTTATGTTGGCTGCCAGCCTACCACAATCAACCTCCTTTATATGAGCAAGTTCACAATAGGCAAACATTCATATACGCGACCCCATCTTGTTTGGAACAGAGGCATGATTGTTGTTGTTATAGAGTATATATTAATTTTAAAGCAATAGAAATGGTGAGAGAGACAAAACCACTGAATAAAGAAGTCAAGCAGGTACCAATTGAGGGGCGGATTTACATGTACCCAAGCGGTGTCCCGCTTCGTCGAAATTTTTTATTATTTATATATATATAAATAATAAGTAAAACAGATATACAAGATAAAAGCATGACGCCACTTGCAACAACACAGCTCAGTAGTCTAGTGGTTGAAAGCTTCAAATTTGATATGAGAGGCCTTGGGTTTGAACTCCCTTGTCTCCATAAAATATTTTTTGACTGTTACGTACCTCTTACTAAAAATAGTGACACCGCTTATGAAAAACCATGCATACCCAACTGGTACCATATGTGCTGGCATTGATAGCTTGATATGCAATATTCATGCTTTTATTCAAACTATAAATGGTTTATCACTTTTTCAATTTTATCTCTGACAAGCACTAAAATATCCTTCAAACCACCATAGCATAAAAATGCTAGTAGTGCTTAACATGCTTACAAGCATTTAGCTAATTTGTTTACTCAAAGATATTTAGTACTCCCTCCATCCATTTCAATTTATGTTATGGTGTTTGACTCGACATAAACGTTTAAAACTTGTAATCTAAAACAAGTACGTAATCCAAATATTTAATTTAAAACAAAATTACCAGGCAAGTAATGACCAGTTACTCCCACCGCCGCCGCCGCCGCCACTGTCACTGCCACCATCACCACCACCTGATTTTCCATCACCAGAGCCTCCATAACCACTATCTCCACCGCCTGAAACCGCGGACATCTGAAAATTCTTACAAGAACCGAACCGTCTAGGCTCAATATCAGAAAGATGCAAGCTTTTCAGCCCATTGGTTGAGGCACCGAGTTGGGTCCCACAGTATTTGCCAGAAGAAGAAATAGCAGAAGATGACCTTCCAAATCGACTTCGGGTCTGGGTGTGGAGTTGTGAAGTGGATTTTAGGGGGAAATCCACGAACCGTAACGATAAAAGAGAACTGCGGGTGAGAATTGAGGCGTTTGAAGCCATTGTTAGCTGCATTTCCTGCTTCGAATGGATAGCTTTTCAGGTTGTTCCTGCTATTACCAGAAACTGTGCGCCTTTTGTGTCGAGGTTTTGAGGGTTTAAGAGGGTATTTGGCTAATATTATACACCGGTTCAAGCGGAATACAACGTAGCTTATTCTCGAATTAATTATTGTAAGGTTATAATGTAAGATTTTAAATTAGGAAAAGCTGTGAAGCACCCTCTCAAAACACGCATGAAACTTGTTCCTTTCGGAACTTGGATTAATTAATTAAGAATTTTAAATATTCATGTAAAGAAATAAAAAACAACATTTTTTGTTCTTAAAATAAATATTACTAAAAGGGTAATAATTGATAATTTAAATAAGAATTTGACTCAAAACTTTATGAAGACATGAACTTAAAATACCTGACCTTGAAGAAACTAGAGCAAAAACGGGCGAATCGATCTGGCAATCTTGGCCTATGTTCCGTTGTTTTTATTTGAGAGTTTTTAGTTTGTGACGATCATCTTCCCTCAAGTTCTTAATATAACACATAGCTAGTGCAACTTATACATTTTGTCACGACCCAAACTAGAGGGCCATGACTAGCACCCGACTATATTTGTCGAGCACCAACGTACATTTTATCTAACCTTCTTTATTATCTTTTAGGGCTGAGGAGATCAATATAAATGGTAGACATGGATCATGGACAACCAACAATAAAATATGATGGCATGAACCTACATAACATGGGATGACCAGACAATCAAGAA
>MU694661.1:17615-47992 GCA_026770625.1 Nicotiana glauca | reverse complement strand
AGGAGGAGCCGGTAGCTATTCTAGACCGGCAGGTTCGACAGTTGAGGTCGAAGAGTTTTCCTTCAGTGCGTGTTCAGTGGATAGGTCAGCCTCCTGAGGCATCGACCTGGGAGTCCGAGTCTGATATGCGGAGCCGTTAGCCTCATCTATTTCCTGACTCGGGTCTTTCTATTGTCCGTTCGAGGACGAACGGTTGTTTTAGAGGTGGAGAATGTGACAACCCAAAGGGTTATCACCGTATTTCTCCCTTTTTCCGCGCTTTCGAGGCCTTGAGAACCTCATTTTTAGTTGCCTCGATTTACGTGCGCAGTCAGGGCGCGAAGCCGAAAAGTTTTTATGTTAAAATATGTGAATTCTGTGAAAAATTTGAAGAATTATGATATTAATATTGATATGGTTGACTTTGGTCAACATTTTGGGTAAACGGGCCCGGACCCGTGATGTGATGGTCCCGGGAGGTTCGTAGAAAAAAATGGGACTCGGGCATGTGCCCGGAGTCGAATTCCGAGGTCCAGAACCCCGGTAAAAGAATTTTTCTATTAAATTGTTTTCTGAAATTATTAAGGAAAAATAGAAATGAAAATGAGGTAGAAAATATAGGTATCGGGCTCGTATTTTGGTTCCGATGCCCGGTACATGTCTTAAATATGCGTTAAGCGCTTCCTGTGAAATTGGTCGAAATCGGACGTCGTTTGGCTTGTTTCGGACCTAAATAGCTAAAGTTGGAAGTTATGAATTTTGAAATGAAAATTATGAGTTTTGGGAGTTGATTCTTTGATTTTGATGTTATTTTAGTGATTCGATCGCTCGAGCAAGTTTGTAGGATGTTATTGAGTTAGTATGCATATTGGGTTTGGAGCCCCGAGGGCTCGGGATTGTTTTGGAGGTGGTTCGGGGTATTTTGGACTTAGGAAAACTGGCAGATTTTCTGCAATTTTTACACAGAGAATTCCTTCTTCGCGAACGCGTGCATGCCTCGCGTTCACGATGCCCAGCCTGCACTCCTTCTTCGCGTTCGTGGATGACTTATCGCGTTCGCGATGCCCAGTCTTTCCCTTCCTTCACGTTCGCGATCCCCACATCGCGTTCGCGTAGAACAACTGTGAAGCCCCCTCCCCCCCAAATTTCTTCTACGCATTCGCGACTTGGTCCACGCGAACGCGATGCCCATTCTGTCCAACCCTTCGCAAACGCAACACTGTGCACGCGAACGCGAAGGGTAAATTTTCGCCCAGTGATTTAATACCCAGAAACAGAACAGACGGGATTTTATCCCATTTTCTCAAAACTCTCTCTTCTCCAATAGCATATTGGGGCGATTCTTGGGCGATTTTCATCAAACTTTTTGGGTAAGTGATTCTTAACTCGTTTTCTTCATTTTCCATCAATATTATTCGAATTCCTAGGCCTAAACATGTGTAAATGGGTAGAATTCCTTGCCGGGATGGTTAAAATTTTTGAGTATTACCCTTGTCGGGTTATAAAAGTTATTGTTATTGTTCCCTTGCCGGGACCCAGTTGTTATTGTTGATACTCCCTTGCCGGGATAGTACTTGTTATTTATTTATTCTTCTTGCCCGTTTGGTTGTGACTGATGTTTGGGTGAGGAAGAGTGATATTGCACGAAGGGTCATTGCGTGCTATGTTGTGATTAATTATGCACGAAGGTACATTCCGTGCTCAAATTTGATTATATTTGCACAAAGGTCATTCCGTGCCATGAAATGAGAGTTATGTGAGGAAAAACACGAAGGGTGATGCCGTGCATTTTTATATGATTGTTTGGGTGAGAATGAGAGTAAAAGCACGAAGGTTGATGCCGTGCAACTATTGAATTTCTTATTCTGTGATAATTATTGTTCTGCCCTATTTATTAATTACACTGATACACTGTATATTCAATTGTACTCCCCACAGCATGTTCCCTCCCTCTTATTTGTTTAGCTTCAGTATTTCTGTTGTTTTGGTGTATATATGTATATAGAACTGTACAGGTTGATTAGGTAGTCCTGTCTAGCCTCGTCACTACTTCGCCGGGGTTAGGCCAGGCACTTACCAGCACATGGGGTCGGTTGTGCTGATACTACACTCTGTGCATTTTTTTGTGCACAGATCCAGGAGCAGATTTCGGACAGCGGCAGTAGGATATTTATTCCAGGAGTTATCATCAGCCCGGGGACTCTTCGAAGTAGCCTAGCTGGCGTTCGCAAGCCGAAGTCCCTTTCCTTTATTTCAGTTTGTTTTCATTGTTCCGAAACAGACTTATGTATTTTTATTCATTCAGATTGGTTGTAGTATTCTATAGTAGTCCGTGAGCTAGTGACACCGGGTTTTGGGGTAGTGATGTGTTTTTGAAATTCCGTATTCTTATATTATCTTATTAAACTTAAAAGTCTTCCGCATTTATTAATTGTTGACAGTATATTTTATTGGTGATATTGATAGAGAATGTATAATGTTTGGCTGGCCTAGCTCCGTTAGTAGGCGCCATCACGACGCCCGATGGTGGGATAAATCCGGGTCGTGACAAAACATTCACACCAAATATTATCAGAAGTATGACATAATCAGTGTTCTTAATAAATTATAGGTTACAGATTCACCATGAGTTCCCAAGGATGCTTTAACAAAATTCTTTCTCAAAATGATACTATAATCTTGAACAAACCACTATATTTAATTAGTTGCAATAGAGAACTTCTCAAAGGATGGTAAATCAGATTCAATTTTAGAGTAATAGAAAAGAGAGGTCTGAATATAACTTCAAAACAAAAGCATGAAATCATGGAGTCATGAAGACAAATAGGGATACATACAGTATTCGGTCAATTATACATAGATACTTCAAGTGAGGTTGTTATTTTATGCAGGAATGGGGAATGTTACATGTTTTGGAATAAAGTTAGCCATGTCATGAAGAGAAGGGGTCATAGACAAGGGAAATATTATACTAAAAATAAGTTTAACTCAGGTGTACAAGCTAAATTAGTATCTGGATATGAAGTAACCATGCTCATCTTAATATCATCACTTGACTGTACAAAATAACTAGGTCATGCTTTCATGGAAGATGACTTAACGATAACTGCATATAAGATTCACAGAGTCAGCAGTGTCACAAAAGAGATCAAAGACAGAAAGCATTACACCTAAATAGGTTTTGACTTAAACATGCAGCTGAGGATTACATCTAGACATGAGACAACCAAGTTCAACTTAACAGCAACTACTAGTCAACTATAATAAACATGATTATGACTTACTTTTTGTGAAAAAGAGGATAATTTAATCTTAACAGGATGTATACCGTAGAACTATTGGTATTGATGAAAAGAAGAAAGTTTAGCTTAACAAGTTTTTTTCATACAGAAGCAAACAACAATGAGATATAACCACGAGAATGTCATAGTGATAGCCCATAAGTTTCCCTTAGAGCTAGCAGATATAAATATAGAGAAGGAGAACATCTATACTCTTAGATTTTTCATGCTTTGGTTAGGTGATATGAACTTATGAACTTTCAGGCTCATCTCAGTTAACATTATCAAATAATAAACTCGATCACAAGACAAATAGGATGTAGGGGAAACAATATTTAGAGGTAAAGATCACAGCAGAATCATTAGTGAAATACCATGAAGTTTAGGTAAAAAAGATTAGGTTAATAGAAATAATAGAAACTAAACAGAGTTAAAGACCATATGAGTAACTCAGAAGCAGTCTAACAAACATAAGCAGAGAAAAAAACATTTAAATAATTAAAGTTCATGCTTAAGCTTAAAAGACAGGAGATATAAACTTAAACAACTTTAGATTCATCTTAGTTATGATTATCAGGTAATAAACTCAACTTCAAAGCTCACAAAACTACAGAGATGCAATAGGACAAAGATAAGCTTATTGTAGGTCAGTGAAAGCTATAAAGTTCATGCTGAACATGAACATATAATAACTTAGGCATGGAGATTGTTGAAAACACAAAACAAAGATCAGTAGGAATCAATTATGGTTTGATCAGCCATCACTTAAAGACTCATAGCAGAACAGATAATCACAAGGAGTTGTTAAACTAACATAGCATAAGTATTAGCATATTAAACAACATAGAACAATTGCGATATACGTAACCTATCTTGGCATAATTATATCATTCAGAGAAATGAAAAAAAGAGAAAAGTGAGAGAGATGCTGACATTTTTTAGAGCATCAAACCAAACGAGGGATCTTTTCAGTTGCTCAAAACCCCAAAAACTTCAAGTTTAGACCAGAGATATTACTCAGCAAAAGAAAAGAAAAGCAGTAAGAAATATAAGTCTTGGAATCCTAAACCTCTCAGTGTTTGTGTTTCTCTTCAGTATTAGATAGTTGGTTCGCGATTTTCTCTTATTAGGTTGTCCTAGATGAGAACATTAAAGGCTTCTATTTATAGTTCCATTAAGGCTCTAAGGCTCAGAGAATTCGAATCAAATAGTGGAGAGTGACTCATTGTAATGATGATAGCGAATCGAATAGAAATCATAAGACAAAGGGGGAATTTCAGTATTGAATTTACCTGAGTGAAAGGTAATTGGTTGTTCAAGTTTCGAACCAACGGACAAACCCTAAAACCCAGAGGTCACTATTTTTGACTTCTGAGTACAGGATTCTAATAACTAGGGATTCTAGCCTATTTTATGCTCATTTTTGCTTAGATTTTGGATTAAAAATACATACAAGTATTCCCGAAAGCTAACTTAGTGTGCTTGTTTGTAGTGTTTGGTAAAAAAGAGACAAGGAAGTCATAACTAACTCAAAAAGGAGTGAAGCCTGCACAATTTCAAAGTTGAAATTAAAGGGGCGCTAACAACGAGAAATAGCAGTGGACGCGAAGGGTTTACCGCTGAGGTAGTCCAGATACCGCTCTCAACGGATTGAGGAATCAGAGAAGTGTTTCTGAAGCTTAACAAGATACCACTGCCCGTGGTAAAATTGCGCGGCAGTGGTGTTTGTGATGCGGCCGCGGTGTAATCCTCGCCCTCAGTGGAAGTGAGTATCAGAGAAGTAAGTTTGGAGCTCAAAATTGAAGACCTCGGTCCGCGATCATATCTCACGGGCGCGGTTGAAGGAGCGCTGAGGCGGGTGTTTTTTTGCTCTCAGCAGACTCAGAGTTCAGAACCAGCTAAAAAGAGAAGAATCGCGGTTCGCTCTTGTTTTTGCACGGCCGCGGTAGTCATAGCGCTGAGGAAACCCATTTTTCGCTGTCAGTGGAATCCTCGCATGGGAAATTTTGTTCGAAAAATTTAGCTATGTATAAATAGTTCTTTTTTAGATTTTTAGGGCATCTGTTGTTTGGTAGAGCACGTGAACAGCCGTTTTTGGCCTTTTTGAGTAATTTTAGAACATCTTTAGCAATTAATCTAAGATTTTAATCTTGTAATTAATTTTTATGGCTTATATTTCATCTCCATCTTTGATTTCTTTAGTGATTAAGATTAGCTAAACCCATTAGCTAGGGTTGTGACCCAACCTTAGTGTGGGTATTTAATGGGTCTTTAATTTTAGGGCTTAAAAGTCTATGGGTTAGTGATATTTAGCTTAATTTATGCTTTAATTGTTGAATTGGTGGTTGCAAATACTGATTTGTGCCCTTTTGACTTAGGCTCTTCTTGAGAAAGAGAGACTAAGTCTAGGAAATTCAGGCTAATAATGGTGAAGATGAGGTGCCTCTAGTACCTCAAGGATAAAGAAGAGGCCGTAAGGACAATGAAAACATTCCAGACCCTCCCCCAGCTCCTCCAAGAGTCGCTCCTCGAGTGCTTCCAAATGCAGGATACGCAAGTGCAATTGTCCCACCCCGAATCCGGGCGGGAAATTTTCAAATCACAAATGTGATGTTGACTTTATTGAGCAGTGAGGGTACTTCATAGGCGCTCCCCATCAGAATGCATATAAACATCTTGAAGGCTTTGTGGATACCTGTTGGGGAAGAAAACAGACAAATGTGTCGGAGGATGCATTAAGATTGAGATTGTTCCCTTTTTCACTTAGAGGGAAAGCTTTGGACATGTTCAAAAGACTTCCCAACCATTCCATCACTACGTGAGATGAGTTGGCGGACAAGTTGATAGCTAAGTTTTTCTCGCCAGGGCATATGGTGACCTTGAGAGATGAGATTTTGGCCTTTAAAACAGGAACCTAATGAACCACTTCATGAGATCTGGGAGAGATATTGGACAATGGTGAAAGAACATCCGAACAATGACATGACCGAAGCAATGATCTAGCAGACACTCTATCGTGGCATTAATACGATCAATCAGTGTATAGTGAACTAGCTATCGGGGAAAATTATGAACACACCTTATGCTAAGGCGTGTGAGATCTCGGATGAGATGAAAAATACTTCCTCAGCTTGGCAAAGTTGAGCTAATGTGCCACAGGGTGATCCCACTGTCATTCACCTACACAAAGAGCTCCACGACTAAGTCTAGGAAATAGCAGAGTTAACAACAATAATGAACCAGTTGGCAAAAGCTCAATTGCAACAAGTTTAAGTGCCGAGACAAGTAAATGCTATGGAAGGTGTCAACATGTTGGTCAACAAGAGGTGACAAAGAGGTCAATAGGGTCAAGGTAGTCCGGATAAATATGAGCAGGGTAGTGGTGGTTTCAACCAAGATGATGGGTATCAAGAGTAAAGTGAAGAAGTTCAGTACGTGAACAATTACCAAGGAAAAAGGGGCAATGCTCCTAATCAACAACAACAGTGGAGATCCTAAGGAAACTGGGGGAACAACAATCCGAATTGAGGCAACCAGAACAACCAGGGCAACTGGAGTGGCAACAACAACAATTGGGGAGGAAACAACAACCAAGGGGGTTGGAATAATAGCAATCAAGGAAATCGGGGGCAAGGCTTTCAAAGACCTTCGATGTATCAACAACTAAACAACTTGCCTCCATTTTTGTCCCTAAGTCCTAGACAATGATATGGGAAGGATCGAGATGATGTTTGAACAAATAATGAAAAAGAATGCCGACTCTGATGCCCAGTTGGCATCCTATAATACTTCAATCCGAAACTTGGAGGTTCAACTTCGCCAGATTTTGCAATCTTTGAATACTCCCTAAGGAAGCTCTACCTAGTGATATAATAGTAAACCCGAAGGGTGGGAACAATACCAGGCATGCAACGGAGGTGATCGCAAGAAGCGGTCGAGGTGGTGATGTGAATACCTCCAAGCAAAAGGAAGTTGTGACTGATGAGGTTGAAGTGCAAGATGATGATGTTCCTATAGTTGATGACCAAGTGAATGAAGAGAATTTGAATGCGGAAGTGAGAATTGATATTCATGATAATGAGGTAGAGACTCAAGATGATGTGAACCTGTCTAGGGAACACGTAATAGACATACCAGAAATGGTAGTGCCCAAGGCTAAGGATTGTTGATACCCAATTTTTTCCTAAATATTTTAGTATTAAAAATACTTTCAAAATAACATGCGTATGCATATATAAGTATTTCCAAACATCTTATTGTTTTTCCTTGATTTTTAAATATTTTTAAATTAATTTATTGCTCTATTTTGTCCTGAAAAAACCCAATAATTATTCCCAAAATTATCATTTTGGTAATTAATTTATTGAATTATTATATTTACACTAAAATATAGCTAACATAATTTTTTCATATTTTTTATAAATTTATTTGGTATTTTTAAAGCCAAATTGCGTATAATTGCAATATTGGCCTCTTTTAAGATTTAATTGTATTTATAGTTATAAAATTAAATCCAATATTTTTAATCAAATAATTATGTATTATTAATTATTTCAGTACCTTTAATTTATTTTCAAAAATTATTCTACTATTTTTATAAAGTAAACAAGGGAAAAATGGCTATTTAAATATTAGCCCATTTTCATTTCAATTTTAGCCTGATTTGGCACCCCAATTAAACCCAATTCTAAAATCCAATTATCCAGCCCAAATCCTAATCTACCCAACCCACGACCCTTTTAAAATAACCTGCCCGGATCCTCATTCAATCCAGGTTGTTGATCAAAATGATCAACGGCCACCATTTAACCTTTCCTTTTTAATTCCCCATTACCCCCAAACCCTAATCACTTCTCACCGGTAGTTTCCCTTGAATCCCCCCTTCTCCTAAACTCTCTCTCAAACCTAGCCGCCGCCTTCTACCACAACCCTAAAATCGCCCGAATCAATGGCTTCCAAAGCCATTAAAGGCATGTATCTGCCTCCTATGACTCTTACATGCTCGATTACTATGGTTTCAAGACCAGACTTTGAAAAAGCTTTGTCCAGACCTCGGATGCTTTCAGTTCTATGGCTGTTTCCAGCCATTTTTGACCTTGTTCCGGCCAGCCATGGCTATTCAAGCCTGACTCTTGGCTTCTCCTAATCAGATCAATGACCTTTCAAGCCTTTCTCACCATCTGGGTTCTTCTGAAACCCTAACCTTCGAGGTTCTTCTGATTCTTTTAGATTTATTGTAGATCTATGTTTTCTTTAAGCTTTTAACCATTTTCTCAAAGTTTCTTTCAAAACTTTACCTTCAGAACCTTTATCTTTTTCGATTTAGGATTTTGTTAAGTTATTTAGAAGTTTCTCTGATCTTTAGCATGTTCTACTGTGTTTCTTTATGTTGTTCTTCTACTGGAGTGTGCATGTTAAAGTTTTAGTTCTTTCTTAAGGTTTCTGGTTTTATTTTCTTTGTTGATATTTTTGCCTGATTCTCTTGTCTTTCATCTCTATACTCGATTGATGGTAGAAACCTAAAATTTGGGGGTTCATTCGAGTTTTGAGACTATTTGCTATGTGATTTGCTTGTTCCTAATCTCTGAACTTTTTTGGTTTCAAAACCCTAATGTCTTTGGACTTATTCAAGTTTCTGAAGTTGTTTAATCTACTACTCGACTGAGTTTCAAAATCTCTGTTTCAACTTTTGTTTCTTTGTATGATTCTGACAACCTGCTAAACTCTATAAGATGTTTTACTTGACCCCTTTTGCATGCTATTTGATACTCCCTCTTCTCAGTTACTGAAGTGACTACCATGTTCCCATAGTCCACTACTTACTGATTTTGTGATTGCATGACACTTATCTTTGTCATAGATTCAGCCTTGCATGCTTAATGTTTATGCACTCTTTATAGGCTAAATTTACCTCTCAAAATAACCCTTAATTGTGGACTGATTTCAGACCTCCTCGTGTAAGTTTGGTTGATTCTTTCCTTGTTTACTAATTTCCCTGCTTCTTAGGTTGATTTGAAAGCTTTCCTTAGCCTTTCTATTCTCCTATTTCGGACTTGGTTTATTTGTTTATTCATGAACCAGTAATTTCGAATCCCTTACCCCTTGATTTACTATGTGTTGATGAGTTATTGTGTTTCTTACCTTATTTGGTTAACCGTGTATTTCCAAGATTCTTCCCTTAATTAATCCCCTATGTATTTACCCCGAATTGTCTATTTTGCACAAGATTCTTAATTGATTCTTTCCTGAAAAGTTCTCTATCCACTACCATTTGGTTTTAACTCCTGGATTAAAGGAAGTCTTTGATACTGAATGATTTTTAATTAATACACCATTCCATAATTATTTTCTTGCCTTACTTTCTACCTATTTTCAAGCTATAAATACCCGGCTTTTTCATTAACAAAGAGACACGAACATCCTTAATTTCTTATCTCTTACTCACACTCAAAAATATTCTTTCTTGTTACTTGTACTGTGGCCTGCCTTCAAAGTCCTGTTACCTGATTTTACTGTATTTTACTTCTCTTAAACTGGTATGTTCTGATTAAGATTCCAGCATCATAACAATGTGTTTACTTAATGTTTTTACTTTCTTGTCTGCCTACTGCTTGTGTTTAATTTAGTACTTATTCTAGCATGCTATAATTTCCTTATGCCTGTTCTAAATTTATTATGCATCCCAAACCCACATCCTAATGTGTTCAATGCTTATGGTTTGTTTAAGGCATGGCAGTATTGCATATTACTGCCCATGACACAAGCTTGATCCATGGGATCTTAACCTCTATGTTTCTCTGCTATTGTGTGTTCTAATAGGCTTATAGGCATGCCAACATCTTCTATTGTTGTGCATGCCCAAAGCTTACCCCTGCCTAAGTATAGGCTCTTTGCAACTTGACAACCCCTCTGAACCCCTTTGTATGAAATTATCAACTTGTTTGTGGCTATTTCCCTCTCCTTTATCCCCTCAAAACTCTGTTTCTTAACTTTCACTCTCTCTTAGACTTAAGTTCTGCCCCCTCTTGTGAGCCTTGCCTTGGGACCCATTGATCTCCCTCTGAACTTGGACACTTGAGGGCTGGCCCTTCCATACTACACTTGTCCATATTTTGGTGATACAATTTGGGTGTGAGCACTGCCCGGAGTCCAATTGAGGCTCTAAGGGAACTCTGACACACTCAAATTGGAGAAAGGCTTTGGATCAATGGTCTTTGAATTGGTCTATCTCATAACTCAGAGAAGAAGCAAGATTCAGGCTTCCTCTGGTTGTATTTTCTTTGTACTTTGGATGTAATTTATTATTTTTGGTTTGTAATAAGTTATAATGAACATTTGGGGTTGGCTAGTGAAACAGGGTTGGATAACTATGCATGCAAGGGTAAAAATCATGCCTATAGGGTGTTTCAACTTCTGCATATTCAAACTTCACCTGGAAATCATGTCTATAGGGCTTCTCTAAATTCTGCATATTCAACTATACATAGAGAACATGCCTATAAGATTGTTATAATTCTGCATATTCAAACTTCACCTAGAAAGCATGCCTATAGGATTGTTCTAATGTCATTTTGCATAATTTGAACTGCAATTCAGATACCATATCTATAGGTTTAAAAATAAATTCTACATTTTAGATACCATGTCTATAGGTTTAAAAACAAATTCTGCATTTTAGATACCATGTCTATAGGTTTAAAAATAATTTCTGCATTAGATACCATGCCTATAGGTTTGAAAACAAGCTTCTGCATTCAGATGTTATGTCTATAAGTGTCTAAAATTAGCAACGTGTAGAGAACATGCCTATAAGAGTTTCTAAATGAACCTGATTCACTTCACTCAATGTTAGATGTAAAATCAACAATAGTATATAGTATCACCTGCAGAACCTATAATCAATCTGTTTAATTCTGTATCTCTTCTCTTAATCTAAGTTCCCCACTTAACGAATTTTAGCCAGCATGCCTAGAGGATCCTAAATAATTCATTTCGAGTTTTTTTATTGTCTTATCACCTTATAAATTCAGTAGATATCATGTATATAGGATCATGTCTTAACACTTAGGCAAACCTTAGAGTAGTAACCATAAACTGAATCTGTTCTATTAATAAATACAACCAGCATGCAGGTCTAATTCGGGCTTCCTATCTGAGTTATGTAATAAACCAACCTGCCCCAACTCTTAAACTCTCTCATATTTGGTACTTAATCATACCTAAACAGTATGTGAAAGTCATGCTAATTATATGATTCTCTGTTCAAGGAGGTATACCTGAGCCTCTACTTGTTTATATGCTTTCCCCATAATATGCAATATGTGTTTTGTATGACGCCTTAGAGTTTTACATTTTGAAACCTAAAACAAGCCTAATATCCCTTCCTTTTAGGATTAGTAGTCCTAAGTGCCTCCGGGACTGATAGGAGTGGGACGGGTAATAGCATGCAATAAGTAATCGAGACGAATCTGCGCTTTAAATACCTTAACGGAGTGGAAAGAGTAGATATGGATATGATGACCACGCGATAATGTCACGTATTGCCCCTCATTGNTTACGGGACATTGTGTGGGGTTATCCATATTTTTATGAACCTAGGACTTCCCCTTCCTTTATTCTTTACTCTTTTAGCATTGTAACTCTTTATTTTAAAAAATCAGCTTTTCTAATTGCCCTTTTTCAACTTTGTTTACTTTCAAACCTTTACGTGTTGAAATCTCCTCATATTTGAGCCTTATTTGTTTATATGTTGATTGCACCTCAATTCACAATAATTGTCTGCCTGGGAATCACACTAGTGGATTCTGAGGGGTGCCTAACACCTTCCCCTTAGAATAATTTCAAGCCCTTACCATATCTCTGGTTATTCAAATCAAACTCTTTTGGTGTCCTAATGAACCCCAATCATTAGGTGGAGACTCTTCAAATGCAAACCTAGTTCCCAAAATGAACGAGTTGTCCCTCGAAATGTCATAAATCCGATTTCGCGAGAAAAAGGGGGCGCAACAGCATGGCGACTCTTCTAGGGATTTTTTTTAGGCTTTTACCATTTCAGACTATTATTGTGAATTTATGCTTCTTTACACACAATTATTTATTTATTTCTTTTAATCATTCAATTTCCTTTTCGATTACAAAACTGACTTGTCTCCTTTTTTTTTTCTTTACTGCTTTCCTTTACTACTGCTTTAAATTATGAAAATGTTGTACTTACTACTTTCTTAACGTGCAAATACGTGACAACATGCCTTTAATTATTGCATAATCATGCTCAATATCATATTCCACTCGTGCCAAACAAATCTCGTAGCAACACTTATAATGAGTGGTTGCGCTCTTCCGATATTATCACCTCCTAAATCCAGAAAAGGCATATTTGCGGTAAAACCAGTCGATCAACGGTGTAGTCAATGGTTCCGTGCCTTCCCCCCCTTGAGTTGTCCACTCAAGGGTACCAGTCTAAAACCCTCAGAGAAACCTTACTCTATTTAACTGTGCATGCACCATGGTCAAACCTAGCCGAGTCAGTTATGTTATTTGCATAATGACTCTTTAAGATAGCCTTGTTCAAAGTCCACTCGGTTTTCCTAAACCTAAATGGACGTCATCACGTTCTGTACATTTATTCGGAGAAATAAATGCTTCATGCTAATTATTGATATTAAATATTCGAGTCTGGTGGGGGTAAAGGCCTAACCTTATTGTCCTTGCAGAAATATGAGACACAAAGTCCCCAGATTCAGCATGGTCACCAACATCCACCCAAGATTTCTATGCTGGTGGAAATATTTACACACTAGTGACGCAAATTGTTTCTCAAAAGGATTGAAGATTGTCAAGAGGCTAAAGGGACCGAATGTAGACATCGAGCCAGAGCATACCTGTTGCTGGAACTTCGTGAGTTGGGGAATCTATTTGACGGAACCAAGGATGCCGAATCCGGAGAAGGTCCTTCTGGGACCAAATAGATAGGAGTTTTCATTTTGCTTTATAAAATATAATAAGGCCAATGGCCATTAGCAACTTTCATTTTCGATTATTTAGTATCAATTTCGGATTGGTCCGCTTTTTATCAATAAAATGAGGTATTTGGTATTCTGAGTTCTCCAAATCAACTTGTCGCTAGGCCTACCACGGGCTTAAAGAGGTCCCCAAATTATGACACGCTTTATTCCTGCACTATGTGTTTAAATATTGCAACATTTTTTTATAATCCTCACTAACTTGTTACCTTTTTTGTTTTTTTTTTTTACTTTTTGTTTATTTCCCTTCCCCAAAGGTTAGTTCGTGCTCTCTGGCAACATCATCCTATTTCATGAGATCCAAAGGCCCTCCACCCACTCCTCCTTTTAGTCCTGTCAAAAACAAGAATAAAGGGAAGATGGAAGATTTGAACAATGCCAGAAAAGAAAACTCAACTGAACGGGTAGAGGTCACTCATGGTCATGTTACTCAGGTTTCCAAAGAAAATGCATCCCAACTCGAACAAAATGAGTATATCTGGGAAGAATTCAACAACTGGTCGCCACTATGGTGTGATCCCTACTACCCACTGGAACAACCAATATCGTCTTTGGAGCAGACTTTCCAACAGGCCAACATTGTTTATGGGACAGACGAGGAGGAGGCACTTGCTGCAGTGAAGAACTTATTCTTAGAAGACAATGACATGGATTGTTGTGTTGCGTTCGAGGAGAATGGGGAGGAAGGTCCTTCCATTTAAGCTGTAAGTAGAGGAGCACACCTCAACAACTGGACCATCAGAACCACCAGAGCCCGGCAAGCCTCGGGGTAGCAAGACTGAACAAGCATCATGCACTATCTTTTATTTTTGCTAGTTAATTTTTTCCTTTTGCATTTTTGATTTTCATAATAAGATCTTCAATGTTCAAAACAGTTATACAATTTATCAAAGCATTTCAATTTTCCTTATAAATCAACAATCTTATTATTTTCTCTCATTACTTTACTTATACAGCATTACTATTACTTATCTTGATGAACCGATGACTGTGACATGCAATGAGACAACACAACAAACGGACATAGATTCAGAGGAAGATGAGAATTTTGAAAACAGGCTGAAGTCCAACCTGGACGAGACCGAAATTGTTAACCTGGGGGATGAAGAGAATGTCAAAGAAACACGAATCAGCGTCCACTTATCGTCATCAGAAAAGAGGGAATACACGGAATTTCTAAGAGAATATGAGGACATATTCGCCTGGTCATATGATGACATAACCGGTCTAAGTACGTCTGGCTCACAAACTGCCAACTGATCCGATATGTCCGCCAGTAAAACAAAAGCTCAGGAAGTTCAAGCCTAATATGAGTTTGAAAATCAAGGTAGAGGTCACTAAGCAAGTCAAAGCCAAGGTCCTCAGGATGGTAGAATACTCGACATGGTTAGCCAACATTGTATCAGTACCAAAGAAGGACGGAAAGTAAGAGTCTGTGTCGACTACCGGGACTCAACTAGGCCAGTCCGAAAGACGACTTCCCCTTGCCAAATATACACATCCTAATTGACAATTGTGCTAAGCATGAGCTGCAGTCATTCATGGATTGTTTCGCTGGTTACCACCAGATCTTGATGGATGAGGAAGACACTGAGAAAATGGTTTTCATTACGCCGTAGGGAATGTATTGCTACAAAATGATGTCGTTCGGTCTAAAGAATGTAGGGTCCACCTATATGAGGGCCATGACTACCATTTTCCATGATATAATACACAAGGAGATTGAGGTGTATGTAGATGATGTTATCATCAAGTCCAAGAAGGCCACTAATCACATGGAAGATCTGAGGAAATTTTTTAACAGATTGCGGAGATCCAACCTAAAGCTAAATCCCGCAAAGTGTGCATTTGGGGTTCCTGCTGGGAAGCTGCTTGGGTTTATTGTGAGCCGCCGAGGAATAGAATTGGATCCATTAAAGGTCAAGTCCATTCAAGAACTTCCACTGCCAAAGAACAAGAAGGACGTGACTATATCAGCCGGTTTATAGCACAGTCCACGGTCATCTGTGAGCCAATCTTCAAGATATTAAAAAAGGACGCCGCCACCAAATGGACTGATGAATGCTAGAAAGCTTTCGACAGAATCAAGGAATACCTATCAAAACCACCAGTCTTGGTCCCGCCCGAGCCAGGTAGACCTCTACTACTCTATATCGCAGTATTAGATGGTGCCTTCAGTTACATCCTGGGACAGCACGATGAAATGGGGAGGAAAGAGCAGACCATTTACTATCTCAGTAAAAAGTTCACTTCTTACGAGGCCTGATATTCTCTGTTAGAGCATACCTATTGTGATCTGACTTGGGTGGCCCAGAAGTTGAGGCACTACTTTTGTGCCTATACTACATACCTTATATCAAGGATGGATCCTTTGAAGTACATCTTTCAGAAACCCATGCCTACTGGCAAGCTGGCCAAGTAGGAAATCCTGTCGAGTGAATTTGACATTGTCTACGTGACTCAGAAGGCAGTGAAGGGACAAGCACTAGCAGATCACCTTGCAGAAAATCCTGTGGACGGAGAATACAAACCCTTCAAGACGTATTTTTCTAACGAAGAGGTATCATTCGTAGGAGAAGACATTGTAGATCCTATGATGGTTGGAGAATGTTTTTCGATGGAGAGGCAAACTTCAAAGGAGGTGGCATAGGAGCAGTCTTGGTATCAGAAACCAGTTCGTATTATCCGGTGTCTGCCAAACTCAGGTTTCTCTACACCAACAATATGGCTGAGTATGAAGCTTGCATCCTAGGGCTCAAGATGGCCATTGACATGAACATTCAAGAGCTGCTAATAATTGGAGATTCAGATTTACTCATACATCAGGTACAAGAGGAATGGGCAACCAAGAACTCTAAGATACTCCCATATCGGCATCACGTACAGGAGTTGAGAAAGAGGTTCACAAAGATAGAATTTTGATATGTTCCCAGAATCCAGAATGAATTCGCTGATACATTGGCTACCCTGTCATACATGATACAATATCCAGACAAAAACTTCATTGATCCCATTCCAGTAAAGATCCACGATCAGCTGGCTTACTGTGCCCATGTTGAGGAAGAAGCATACGGAAAACCTTGGTTTCAGGATATCAAGGAATATTTGACAAAAGGAGAATACCTAGAACTTGCAGATCATATTCAGAAGCGCACCCTTCGGAGGTTGTCCAATAATTTCTTCCACAGCGGAGGAATCCTATATAGGAGGACTTCTTATTTGGGGCTACTAAGGTGTGTTGACGCAAAAAAAGTATCCGAGCAGCTAGAAGAAATCCATGCTGGTACCTGTGGTCCACATATGAACTGTTTTGTCTTAGCAAAGAAGATCCTCAGAGCTGGTTACTTTTGGATGACTATGGAAACGGACTGCATCCAGTATGTCCGGAAATGCCACTACTGTCAGATACATGTAGACATGATAAATTTACCTTCAAATGAGCTTAATGCAACAAGATCACCATGGTTGTTTACCGCTTGGGGAATGGATGTTATTGGACCGATCGTGCTCGCCGCTTCCAACGGTCACAGGTTTATCCTAGTAGCAATTGACTATTTCACAAAATGGGTCGAAGCAACATCTTATAGAGAGTGACTAAGAAATTCGTGGCAAACTTTGTCCGCAATCGCATTATTTGCCAATTCGGGATTCCAGAGTCAATCATTACTGATAATGGCTCCAACCTCAACAGCGACTTGATGAAAGCTATGTGTGAAACCTTCAAGATCATACACAAGAATTCCATAGCCTATAGGCCACAAATGAATGGAGCTGTAGAAGCCGCCAACAAGAACATCAAAAAGATATTGAGAAAAATGATAGAGAAGCATACACAATGGCACGAAAAGCTATCATTTGCTCTGTTGGGATATCGCACCAATGCACATCAACTGGAGCAACCCCCTATATACTGGTTTATGGTGCAGAAGTCGTCATTCCCACTGAAGTATAAATTCCTTCCTTAAAGATCATACAAGAAGCTAAGCTCGACGACGAAGAATGGGTGAGAAGTCGTTATGAGCAATTAGCCCGTATCGACGAAAAGAGAATGAATGTAGTTTGCCACTGTCAACTTTATCAGAACAAAATGTCCAAAGCCTTCAACAAAAAAGTCAAGCCGAGACAGTTCACACCGGGACAGTTGGTGTTAAAGAAAAATTTTGCGCATCAAGACGAAGCCAAGGGAAAATTCTCTCCCAACTGGTAAGGTCCGTACCTGGTTCATCGGGTTCTGACAGGAGGAGCCCTTATACTTGTCGGAATGGATGGAGAAGTTTGGCTGAAGCCAATTAATTCAGATGCAGTCAAGCGCTACTATGTGTAGTTTTCATGCTTTCCCTATATGATGTAATTTGAACTACGTCTAACCTGATTCCCATTTAATAGGGGATACGTAGGCAACCTTATGGGTTCAGTCACAATTTAATAAAATTTTCATTCCTCCCCCCTCCCCCGCAATTGGAAATTGGGGCAGAATTTTGAGGAGGACCCTCAAAATTCCGAAGTAATTTCAGCCAATCATCACGAGCAACTGTCAGAAGCATTAACCAGTTAAACTGGGGCAGAATTTTAAGGAGGACCCTCAAAATTACGTAGCAAGAGAGGTTGCGATGTCTTGATCCACGTTACAGTCATCGGTTCATCTAAAAATTATTTCTTAAATGTATACTTATGTCATATTTTTTACAAATTCATGTGTATTTATTATCAAAATCGCTTGGTTCAGCAACGCTACCCCCAATGATATATGTCGTATCATCAGATCAATGTCGAATAGACCAAGCAAGGCCAGCAGGGATACGAACTAACCTCCCCTCTACAGAACTCACGATTTTTCTTTGGATGCAGACACTCAGATTGCAAAAGCATATGATATACTATAGACTCATGAGACAAGCATTGTTTAGGAATACAACTCTCAAAATTGGTGCCTTTACCAGCATTTACTATCCACGTACGCCAGCAATATTCCCTATATCGCAATGTCCCCAGCATTCATAATATCGCAACCTGCTATCAGCTAAGAAACTCCATTACCATTTGCCATTTTATTTTATTTTTATTTCTGCATAGCATAAGGCTACCATTTTGCCTTCCGAGACTAAACACTGTCTCTATCTGTATTTTTCTGCATTGCATAAGGCTACCATTCTGCCTTCTGATACTAAATATTTTCTCCATCTGCGCTTTTCTACATTGCATAAGACTACCATTCCACCTTCCGGGACTAAACATTGTCTCCATCTGCATTTTTTTACATTGCATAAGGTTACCATTCTGCCTTCTGAGACTAAACATTGTCTCCATCTGCATTTTTCGCATTGCATGGCTGAAAGATCGCCACCTTTACATTTTTATGGCTGAAAGATCACCACCTTATTTATATTCTGCATGGCTGAAAGATTTCCACCTTATTTACATTCTGCATGGCTGAAAGATCGCCACCTCATTTACATTCTGCATGGTTGAAAGATCGGCACCTCATTTACGTTATGCATGGCTAAAAGATCACCACCTATTGCATCTCATGGGCTGAAAGATCGCCAAATACTATATTTCATGGACTGAAAGATCGCCACCTTATTTACATTCTGCATGGCTGAAAGATCGCTACCTTATTTACATTTTGCAAGGCTGAAAGATCGCCACCTCATTTACATCCTGCGTGGATGAAAGATCACCAACTATTGCATCTCATGGGCTGAAAGATCGCCAAATACTCATTTCATGGGCTGTATTGCCAAACTATCTAAAGGCATCATTGTTCGGATGCACCATTTGCATAGCCCGAGAACACTATGCCATGGCCTGAGGATCCCTTTAATCTTTTGCATATCATTTTCAAAGGCATCATGGTTCAGAGGAATAATTCTCATAGCCTGAGAGCATCATTTCATGGCTTGCGAATCCTTTATTATTATACGCTTCGTGGCCTAGGACATCATGGTCTAAGGACGTCATCCTAACCGTCCAAAGACAATATTTATAGTCCAACGGGAATTCGCATCACGTTTAAGTTTATGCACAATATATGTTTGTATTTTCTCATTTGCAGGTAAACCGGCGAGCAACGTCCATCTCGGTGGGAGCGATCTTGCTCCAGTTCCCGCAGCCTTACCAGACCTTAACCATTCACCCCATCCTAAATATCGCGTCCGTTCTTGAGAAGTCTCTGTCGGCATATTCTGCCGACGGATCCTGAACTACATATTGCCTGATTCCTGTATATGTAGTCAACTCAGAATCTAGAGCACGATCGAACCTCTTCAAACCATTTTGTCGGTCAAAATTGGCCATCATATCTTTACTCGACAACTCTTTCATCCTTTCCGGGTAAAGAGGGGCACCTGTTGATATCTAATTTTTCCCTAAATTTTTTAATATGCAAAATACTTTCAAAATAGAATGCGTATGCATATATAAGTATGTCCAAACATCTTATTATTTTTCCTTGATTTTTAAAGATTTAAATCAATTTATTGCTCCATTTTGTCCTGAAAACCCCAATAATTATTCCCAAAATTATCATTTTGGTAATTCATTTATTGGATTCTCATATTTACACTAAAATATAGCTAACATAATTTTGCACGTTTTTACAAATTTATTTGATATTTTTAAAGCCAAATTGCATATAATTACAATATTGGCCTCTTTTAAGATTTAATTATCTTTATAGTTATAAAATTAACTCCAATATTTTTAATATAATAATTATGTATTATTAATCATTTCAGTACCTTTAATTTATTTTCAAAAATTATTCTACTATTTTTATAAAATAAACAAAAGAAAAATAGCTATTTAAATATTAGCCCATTTTCATTTCAATTTTAGCCTGATTTGGCACCCCAATTAAACCCAATTCTAAAACCCAATTACCCAGCCCAAATCCTAATCTACCCGACTCGTGACCCTTTCCAAATAACCCGCCCGAATCCCCATTCAATCCAGGCCGTTGATCAAAATGATCAACGGCCACCATTTAACCTTTCCTTTTTAATTTCCCATTACCCCCAAACGCTAATCACTTCTCACCGGTAGCCGCCCTTGAATCCCTTCTTCTCCCAAACTCTCTCTCAAACCTAGCCGCCGTCTTCTACCACCACCCTAAAATCGCCTGAATCAATGTCTTCCAAAGCCACTAAAGGCCTGTATCTGCCTCCTATGACTCCTACATGCTCGATTATTATGGTTTCAAGACCAGACTTTGAAGAAGCTTGGTCTAGACCTCGGATGCTTTCAGTTCTATGGCTGTTTTCGGCCATCTTTGACCTTGTTCCGGCCAGCCATGGCTATTCAAGCCTGACTCTTGGCTTCTCCTGCTCAGATCAATAACCTTCTAAGCCTTTCTCACCATCTGGGTTCTTCTGAAACCTTAACGTTCGAGGTTCTTCTAATTCTTTTAGATCCATTGTAGATCTGTGTTTTCTCTAAGCTTTTAAACATTTTCTCAAAGTTTCTTTCAAAATTTTACCTTCAAAACCTTTATCTTTTCCGATTTAGGGTTTTGTTAAGTTATTTAGAAGTTTCTCTGATCTTTAGCATGTTCTACTGTGTTTCTTTATGTTGTTCTTCTACCGGAGTGTGCATGTTAAAGTCTTAGTTCTTTCTTAAGGTTTCTTATTTTATTTTCTTTGTTGATATTTTTGCCGGATTCTCTTGTCTTTCATCTCTATACTCGATTGATGGTAGATACCCTAAAATTTGGGGGTTCAATCGAGTTTTGAGACTATTTGCTACGTGATTTACTTGTTCCTCATCTCTGAACTTGTTTGGTTTCAAAACCCTAATTTCTTTGGACCAATTTGAGTTTCTGAAGTTGTTTCATCTACTACTCGGCTGAGTTTCAAAATCTTTGTTTCAACTTTTGTTTCTTTGTATGATTCTGGCTTCCTACTAAACTCTATAAGATCTTTACTTGACCCCTTTTGCATGCTATTTGATACTCCCTCTTCTCAGTTACTGAGGTGACTACCAGGTTCCCATAGTCCACTACTTACCGATTTTGTGATTGCATGACACTTCTCTTTGTTATAGATTCAGCCTTGCATTCTTAATGTTTATGCACTCTTTATAAGCTAAATTTCGCTCTCAAAATAACCCTTAAATGTGGACTGATTTCAGACCTCCTCGTGTAAGTTTGATTGATTCTTTCCTTGTTTACTGATTTCCCTATTTCTTGGGTTGATTTGAAAGCTTTCCTTAGCCTTTTGATTCTCTTATTTCGGACTTGGTTTTTTTTTATTCATGAATCAGCAATTTCGAATCCCTGGCCCCTTGATTTACTATGTGTTGATGGGTTATTGTGTTTTTTACCTTATTTGGTTAACCGAGTATTTCAAAGATTCTTCCCTTAATTAAGCCCCTATGTATTTACCCCGAATTGTCTATTTTGCATAAGATGCTTACTTGATTTCTTTCCTTAAAAGTTTTATGTCCACTATCGTTTGGTTTTAACTCCTTGATTAAGGGAAGTCTTTGATACTGATTGATTTTTAATTGATACACAGTTTCATAATTATTTCTTGCCTTACTTTCTACTTATTTTCGAACTATAAATACCCGGCTTTTTCATTAACAAAGACACATGAACATCCTTAATTTCTGAACTCTCACTCACACTCAAAAATATTATTTCTTGTTACTTGTACTGTGTCCTGCCTTCAAAGTCATGTTACCTGATTTTACTGTATTTTACTTCTCTTAAACTGGTATGTTCTGATTAAGATTCCAGCATCACAACAATGTGTTTACTTAATGTTTTTACTTTCTTGTCTTCTTACTGCTTGTATTTAATTCAGTACTTATTCTAGCATGCTATAATTTCCTTATGCCTGTTCTGAATTTATTATGCATCCCAAACCCCCACCCCAATGTGTTTAATGCTTATGGTTTGTTTGAGGCATGACAATATTGCATATTACTGCCCAGGACTCAAGCTTGATCCCTAGGATCCTAACCTCTATGTTTCTCTGCTATTGTGTGTTCTGGTACGCTTATAGGCATGCCAACATCTTCTATGGTTGTGCATGCTTAAAGGTTACCCCTGCCTAAGTATAGGCTCTTTGCAACTTCCCAACCCCCATAAACCCCTTTGTATGAAATTAGCAACTTGTTTGTGGCTATTTCCCTCTCTTTTATCCCCTAAGAACTCTGTTTCTCACTTGCACTCTCTCTTAGACTTAAGTTCTACCCCCCTCTTGTGAGCCTTGCCTTGGGACCCATTTAGCTCCCTCAGAACTTGGACACTTGAGGGTTGGCCCTTCCACACTGCACTTGTCCCTATTCTGGTGATACAATTTGGGTGTGAGCACAGTCCGGAGTCCCATTGAGGCTCTTATGGAACTCTGACAGACTCAAATTGGATAAAGGCTTTGGATCAATGGTCTTTGAATTGGTCTATCTCATAACACATAGAGGAAGCAAGAATCAGGCTTCCTCTGGTTGTATTTTCTTTGTACTTTGGATGTAATTTATTATTTTTGGTTTGTAATAAGTTATAATGAACATTTGGGGTTAGCTAGTGAAACAGGGTTGGGTAACTATGCATGCAAGGGTAAAAATCATGCCTATAGGGTGTTTCAACTTCTGCATATTCAAACTTCATCGAGAAATCATGTCTATAGGGCTTCTCTAAATTCTGCATATTCAACTATACATAGAGAACATGCCTATAGGATTGTTATAATTCTGCATATTCAAACTTCACCTAGAAAGCATGCCTATAGGATTATTCTAATGTCATTCTGCATAATTTGAACTGCAATTTAGATACCATGTCTATAGGTTTAAAAATAAATTTTACATTTTAGATACCATGTCTATAGGTTTAAAAACAAATTCTGCATTTTAGATACCATGTCTATAGGTTTAAAAACAAATTCTGCATTAGATACCATGCCTATAGGTTTGAAAACAAGCTTCTACGTTCAGATGCTACGTCTATAAGTGTCTAAAATCAGCAACGTGTAGAGAACATGCCTATAGGAGTTTCTAAATAAACCCGATTCGCTTTACTTAATGTTAGATCTAAAATCAACAATATTATATAGTATCACCTACAGAACCTATAATCAATCTGTTTAATTCTGCATCTCTTCTCTTAATCTAAGTTCCTCACTTAATGAATTTTAGCCAGCATGCCTATAGGATCCTAAATAATTTATTTTGAGTTTTTTTACTGTCTTATCACCTTCTAAATTCAGTAGATATCATGTCTATAGGATCCCGTCTTAACACTTAGGCAAACCTTAGAGTAATAGCCATAAACTGAATCTGTTCTATTAATAAGTACAACCAGCAGGTAGGTCTAAGTCGGGCTTCCTATCTGAGTTATGTAATAAACCAACCTGCCCCAACTCTTAAACTCTCTCATATTCGGTAGTTAATCATACCTAAACAGTATGTGAAAGTCATGCTAATTATATGCTTCTCTGTTCAAGGAAGTATACCTGAGCCTCTACTTGTTTATATGCTTTCCCCTCAATATACAATATGTGTTTTGTTTGACGCCTTAGAGTGTTACCTTTTGAAACCTCAAACAAGCCTAATATCCCTCCCTTTTAGGATTAGTAGTCCTAAGTGCCTCCGATACTGATAGGAGTGGGACAGGTAATAGCATGCAATAAGTAATCGAGACCAATCCGAGCTTTAAATACCTTAACGAGGTGGGAAGGGTAGATATAGATATGATGACCACGCGATAATATCACGTGTAAACCCTCATTGAGGAGTGATTACCGGATATTGTGTAGGGAGATCCATATTTTTAATAAACCTAGGACCCCCCTCCCCTTTCCTTTATTCTTTACTCTTTTAGCATTGTAACTCTTTATTTTAAAAAATCATATTTTCTAATTGCCATTTTTCAACTTTGTTTACTTTTAAATCTTTACGTGTTGAAATCCCCTCTTATTTGAGCCTTATTTGTTTATATGTTGATTGCACCTCAATTCATAATAATTGTCTGCCCGAGAACCACACTAGTGGATTCTAAGGGGTGCCTAATACCTTCCCCTTAGAATAATTTCAAGCCCTTACCCTATCTCTGGTTATTCAAATCAAACTCTTTTGATGTCCTAATGCACCCCAATCATTAGGTGGCAACTCTTCAAATGTAAACCCAGTTCCGAAAAGGAACGGGTTGTCCCTCCAAATGTCATAAATCCGATTTAGCGAGAAAAGGGGTTGTGACAAGGCTCCCTTGACAAGGCCTTCTCCACCTTACCCTTAAAGACTTGTGAAGCAAAAGAACGAAAACCAATCTAAAAAGTTTATTGAGATGATTAAAAGCTTGTCGATCAATGTTACTTTGGTGGAAGCTCTTAAGCAAATGCCAGGATACACCAAGTTTATGAAAGACTTGGTGACTAAAAAGAGATCTATGGATTGTGAGACCATCAAAATGACTCATCAAGTAAGTGCAATTGTGCACTCGATGGCTCCAAAGCTTGAAGATCCCGGCGCTTTCACTATTCCATGTACCATTAGGAGTGCGGATTTTGCAAAGGCATTGTGTGATTTGGGAGCAAGTATCAATTTGATGCCTTAATCCGTGTTCAAAACTTTGGGTATTGGTCAACCGAGAGCTATTTCAATTAGATTGCAAATGGTGCATAGAACAATGAAGAGGCCATTGGGTATTATTGATGATGTTATTGTCCGGGTGGACAAGTTTATTTTGCCTACTGACTTTGTGATTCTGGACTGTGAAGTTGACTATGAGGTGCCTGTAATATTTGGAAGACCTTTCCTTGCAACAGGGAAGGCATTGGTTGACGTGGAAGTAGGGGAGCTCACCTTCCGGGCGGATGACGAAAAAGTTGTCTTTCATGTGTGCAAATCAATGAGGCAGCTGAATAGTACTGAAGTTTGCTCTTATGTGGATCTTGTCACGGAGTGCCATGTTCAATGTGGAGGATCCTTTAGAAGTGGTATTGTTTAACCTTGATGTAAATGAGGATGAAGATAGGGTGGAGTGTGTCAATGTTTTGTATAGAATGGGTTCTTATTCTTATGAGCCCCGTAAGCTTTCTTTGGATCTTGAGAACAGAAAGACTCCACCAACAAAGCCCTCAATTGAGGAACCTCCCATTTTGGAGTTGAAGCCTTTGCCTTCACACCTCAAGTATGAATTCTTGGGCCCTAATTCAACTTTACCTGTTATTCTTTCGTCTTGTCTTACTAACGTGCAGGTAGATGCAACACTGGAGGTGCTCCAAAAAAGGAAGAAGACAATTGGATGGACTCTAGCTGATATTTGGGGAATAAGCCTCGCCTTTTGCATGCACAAGATTATACTTGAAGATGATGCCAAGCCCTCTATGGAACATCAAAAGAGGTTGAACGAGGCTATGTAAGAGGTTGTCAAAAAGGAGGTGATCAAGTGGTTAGATGCAGGGGTTTTGTACCCTATCTCGGATAGTTCTTGGACTTCACCGGTGCAATATGTGCCGAAGAAGGGTGGTATGACTGTGGTTACCAATAAGCAAGATGAGTTGATTCCCACTAGGACTGTCACAGGATGGAGGGTGTGCATGGACTACGGCAAGCTGAATAAAGTGACCCACAAAGATCATTTTCCATTGCCCTTTCTTGACCAAATGCTAGATAGACTTTCTAGGCATGCCTTCTACTTCTTTCTGGATGGGTATTCAAGTAACAACCAGATTTTGATTGCTCTGGAAGATCAGGAGAAAACCACTTTCACGTGTCTGTATGACACCTTTGCATTTTTTAGGATGCCATTTGGTTTGTGTAATGCACCGGCTACCTTCCAACGGTGTATGATGGCTATATTTACCGACATGGTGGAGGACTTCTTGGAAGTATTCATGGATGATTTCAGTGTTGTGGGTTACTCCTTTGATGAGTGTTTGAAGAATTTTGACAAAGTGCTAGCCCGGTGTGAAGAGAAAAATCTTGTGCTTAACTGGGAAAAATGCCACTTTATGACCGAGGAGGGCATTGTCCTCGGACATAAGATCTCAAAGAGCGGAATAGAGGTGGACAAGGCAAAATTGAAGTGATTTTAAAGCTTCCTCGTCCAACTTCAGTCAAGGGGGTTAGGAGTTTTCTTAGGCATGCGGGGTTCTACCGAAGATTCATCAAAGACTTTTCTAAGGTAGTGAATCCTTTATGCAAGTTATTGGAAAAGGATGCAAAGTTCGTATTTAATGAGGAACGCATGAAAGATTTTGAACTTCTCAAGTACAAATTGACAACCACTCCCATTATTACCACACCCAATTGGAGCTTACCTTTTGAGCTCCAATTGTGATATAAGTGATGTTGTGGTAGGAGCGGTCTTGGGTCAGAGAGTAAACAAGATGTTTCACCCAGTGTATTATGCAAGCAAAATAATGAATGATGCTCAGATTAATTACACGGTGACTGAAAAAGAGTTGCTAGCAATTGTGTTTGCAATGGAGAAGTTTAGGCCTTATCTCATGGGTGCCAAGATGATAGTTCACACTGACCATGCAACACTCCGCTACTTAATGACAAAGAAGGATTCTAAGGCTCGGTTGATGATATGGGTTCTATTGCTTCAAGAGTTTGACCTTGATATTTTTGATCGAAAAGGGTGTGAAAACCAAGTGGCGAACCACTTATTCCGCTTGGAGGAGGAGGGGAGGCCCCGTGATGACCTCGAAATTAATGATTCATTCCCTGATGAGAAATTCTTCTCTGTATCTGTGAATAGCATGCCTTGGTTTGTGGATGTTGCTAATTTTCTTGTGACCAATATTATTTCGTGTGAGCTCTCTTCTAACCAAAGGAAGAAGCTTAAATGAGATATCTTGGACTACTACTGGGGTGAGCCTTATTTGTTTAAAATTTGTAATGATGGTGTGATCCGGAAGATGAGCAAATGAGTATTCTGGATACTTGTCATTCCTCTCCCTACGGTGGTCATCACAATGGGGCAAGGATAGCTTCAAAGGTGCTTAGCTATGGTTTTTATTGTCCTACATTGTACAAGGATGCGGGTGAGCTTTTGAAGAGATGTGATGAATGTCAGAGAGCAGGTGGAATTTCAAAGAAGGATGAAATGCCTCTCACCACTATTCTTGAGGTTGACATATTTAATGTGTGGGGCATTGACTTCATGGGACCTTTTGTGAGTTCATGTGGCAACACCTACATTATGGTGGTCATTGATTATGTTTCCAAGTGGGTCGAGGCAGTGGATTTACCCAACAAAGAGGCCCGGAGTCTGGTGGCTTTTCTCAAGAAGATTATCTTTACTAGGTTTGGCACCCCTAGAGCAATCATCAGTGATAGGGGTTCTCATTTCTGTAATAAGGCATTTGACATTTTGCTTGCAAAGTATGGTGTCAATAACAAGGTTTCAACCCCTTACGATCCTCAGACTAGTGGACAAGTTTAGGTCTCTAACAGGGAGATAAAGAGCATATTGTCAAAGACGGTTAATGTAAATAGGACTGACTGGTCAAAGAAACTGGATGATGATTTGTGGGGTTACAGGACTTCTTATAAGACTTCGATTGGTATGTCTCCATACCAGTTGGTGTTTGGGAAAGCTTGCCATATTCCAGTTGAGTTAGAGAATAAGGCCATGTAGGCTTTGAGAAAGTTAAATCTTGAGTGGGATGTTGCAGCAAATCTCCGGGTGGAGCAACTCAATGATCTTGATGAGTTCCGGTTCCATACTTATTCCAGCTCGTCCTTGTATAAGGATAAGATGAAGTAATTACATGACAAGTATGCCCATAGAAAGAAATTCAAGGAATGTGACTTGATTCTCTTATTCAACTCCTGGTTACGACTGTTCTAAGGGAAAGCTCAATCAAAATGGAGTGGACCTTTTGAGGTGGTGCTTATAACTCCATTTGGTGCTCTTGATTTGAAAAACAAAAATAGTGAAATCTTTAGAGTTAATGGGCACAGAGTGAAGTACTATCTTGGCAAGTTTGATGACAACCACGTGGTGGCAATGACTCATCTCAAATGATTGATGGCAACATGCATCATGCCGCGATGTTAAATCAGGCGCTTCTTGGGACAAAAAAGGGCACATTTGTGACTAAGGTGCGGAGCCTGAAGGTCAAGTTTGACAGAAAGACACCTTCTTGGGACAAAAAAGGGCACATTCGCGATGATTTTATATTGGTTTCAATGATGAAGATGAGTCGATGTACTTAGAGAAGGTGGCAATAGATGAGGCTGCCCGCCCATGGTTGGCATCACTACTTTGTCTCCCGGATACTACTCTAGCTTGGTTGGCAGCGGGGGTCCCTATTTACAGGAACACCCTGAACTTCAAGGCAAAAGGCTGGGAGACTTTTGTGTGTAGCGGATTAGACCCCACTACTCACGATAGTGACATGCCAGTTTCTCGGGCGATTATAGTGGCAGCTATCATGGCAGGATTCCCAATCAATGTCGGGAATATCACGTCTAAAGTGATCACCAGAGTGGTCAACGAGGGTGATAGATCCTACCCCTTTTCGAACTTCCTCACCATGTACTTGGAAGATCGAGAGGTTGAAAAAAGGAATTTCGATACCAAGGTGAAGCCCAAGAAACCCTTCTCATGGTACAGCCTTAAGGGTCCAGGCGACCCAAAATCCAAAGGCAAAGCTACTACTTCTACTGGCTAATCTGAAGAGCCAGTAGTAGTGGTCACTGATCCTGAGCCTCCCACTGCCATACTACAGCCTTCTGCCGAACCTTCTACTTCCAGACCTTCATCAGTGCCCTCCTCATCACCATACCCTTTGACTGCACATAAGCTAAACAAGAATCTCTCTACCATAAACAATTGGATGCAGGCAGCAACATCAAAGTTGTCTGTGTTATCCAGCTCAGCGGCAACCCAGTCAGTTCCTGCACAGCCCCAGGTGCCAACTTTAGTGGAGGAATCTCTCAAAGAGCTTCTGGACAACTAGAAAAAGCTCCTAGACAACCAGAAGCTCATCATGGATGCTCTTGCAAATCAAGGTAAAGCAATTAAAGAGCTGAGCAAGAAGACAAAGAAACTGAAAAAGACTCGAGCCTCAAAGGAGTCAGTGAAGCTATTGAGAGGAGAAGTGGAAAAGAAGAAGTCATGTGGAGACCTACCATTGGAGATATTATTATAGGACCATATTCCAGTAGCTTAGACAGAGCAGATACTGGAGCAGGAGGCTGATGGCAAGTCTAGGAGGAGACACATGATTCCTCAGGCTGATGACTTGGAGAATAAGCTGGCGGACCCACCCCGAGGGAGGTGCTTCAAGCCAGCCACAGGACCTCGAGGGAGGTGATCCAGGGACCCAGCCAAAGGACCCCATGCAGACAGAGGAACCATATGGAGTTTTCTTTACTCTCTAACCCCTTCTTTGATCTTAGTTTTGGCTATTAACATTGATGACGATGCTAGTTCTTATTTGGGGAGGGTGATCCTACTTTGATTTGTGATATTGGGATGTAAATATGACACTTATTTTTGTTTTATTTTTAGTTTTAACTTTTGGTATGTATATAACTTTACCATGTATTTCACTTTTCATTATTTTTCAATCTCGGTTCGTATGTAAAGTTACTTTCTCATGTATATATTCATTTCCCGTTGTAGACATGTGATTTTTGACCCTCCCCGAGATTTTTTATATTTTAGCATGTAAATATTTAGTTTAGGCCTAATATCTTGATTTCAACTAATTTTGACTCTTTTCCTTTATTTCGTCACAAAAAATAAAAATTATAAAAATATTTTAGTTTATGTATCTTTCATAAATTTAAATAAAAAATACAAAAAATAGTACCTTATTTTTATTTTTATATAAATCTTGAAAATACAAAAATAGTTTCATGTTTTATATAGTTTAGTTCAATAAATTAAGATTGTTTTATATTTTTATATTATAAATTGTATATTTAGAAGGAAGAGTTAGTTTTGGATTAGTTTATTCCATTTTAATCTTGTAGTCTATTTTTTAGTCTTTGGCCCAATTTTACGGCCCAATAATACCAAACATATACCCCTTAACCTAAAAAACCTTTCTATATAGCCAAAAAATACACAAAAGTAATGGAGACTCTAAGACCTTAGACTGAAGAGTACAGGCGCAGTTTCCTATCATAG
>MU694661.1:5370-16638 GCA_026770625.1 Nicotiana glauca | reverse complement strand
CCTCGACCAGAACCACCCCCTGACTTCATCTTCTGCAGCCGCAAAGAACAAAAACAGAACGCTCTCCTCCATCTCCAGCATCCAACAACACATGGACCTTGAAGCTTCATCCGATTTCCATGGACAGAAGCTAAGCGTTTTTCATCATCTTAAAACAAAAACACCCCCTCTCTGATTTTCGAATCAAGCTAAATGTCATGAAATAGTAGCTAAAGCTGCTGCCAGTTCAAGCTTAAATCCAGCCTCTCTTGCCTATAAAAATCTATCAAAAACGCCTAAAAAGATCACCAAACACCACTTCTTCTTCGCAATCTTCAACGAACACTTCAGATAATTTGACAAAAGAGTTTCGCCTTCCTGTTTCTGTCCAAGCTCAATAGAGTTGAATCCGGCGAGAAATTTGGCGAGCTTGAGTTTTGAATTCGTCGTAGGTTCTGGTCGAGGTTTCCTGCTTCTCTTTGGTAATTCTATTTGAAATCCTTTGTTGCCGATTCATTCAATGTGGCTCGATTCACTTGTTGTAATTTCCAAAACGCTTTTAATTGGAAAGCTAATTTTAGGTTACTTCTAATCTCTTTTATTTCATTTTGGATCTGAACATGATTTGTGACGACCCAAAGGGGTCATCACTTGTTTTCTTATCTATTCTGAGCTTCCGAGGCCTTAAAAATCTCATTTATTATCGTCTTGATTTGCGTGCACAGTCTGTACGCATAGCTAGAAGCTCAAATATGGAATTCTGTGGAAATTTGCTAAGTTTTTATATTAAAATGAATAAATTTGACTCCGGTCAATATTTTGGGTAAACGGACCCGGACCCGAATCCGGACCCGTGATTTGATGGTCTCGGAAGGTCTGTAGGAAAATATGGGACTTGGACGTATGCCCGGAATCGAATTCCACGGTCCCAGGCCCGAGAAAAGAATTTTTGATTAAAATTATTTTCTAAAAATATTTAAGAAAAATAAAAATGAAAATTGATTGAAAAGTGATGGTATCGGGCTCGTATTTTGGTTTCGGCGCCTGGTACAGGTCTTATATGTGGTTTAAGCGCTTTCTGTAAAGTTTGGTTGAAAATAGATGTCGTTTGACGTGTTTCGGACTTAAAATAAAAAATTTAATGTCTTATGAAATTTGGAAGAAATCATGGATTTTAAGGCTTAATTCATTATTTTTTATGTTATTTTGGCGATTTGATCGCACGGTTAAGTTCGTAGGATATTGTTGAGTTAGTATATATGTTTAGTTAGGAGCCCCGAGGGCTCGGGAGTGTTTCGGAGGTGTCTCGGAATAATTTCGGACTTAGGAAAATTTCAGAAAATTGCAGAAATAGTACCCCGTGAACAGTACCCCATAAACAGTACCCCATAACATTGCCCCGTAACAGTATCCGTGAATAGTACCATAAACAGTACCCCTTAATAGTATCCGTGAATAGTACCGTGAACAGTATCCCCGTAAACAGTAACACAGGTGAACAGTAACACATGGTGAACAGTGCACACGAAAATTTCTGGACAGAAATTTTTCCAAGTTCTGAAAATGGGACGCCCATTTTCCATTTTTTTACCGATTTGGAGCTTGGATAAGGCGATTCTTCGGGAGATTTTTGGAAAGAACAACGGAGTAAGTGTTCTTAACTCAATTTTGGTTATATTACTCGAATCTATTGCAAGTTTAAGCATTAAATCCGTGAATTTAGCGGGAAAAGCTTAGAAACCCTCTCAAATAGATTTGAGAATTTGAGGGTCGAAATATTATCGAAATTTAGTAATTTTAGTATGGTTAGACTCGTGATTGAATGAGGTTTCATATTTCGTAATTTTTGTCGAGTTCCGGGATGTGGGCCCCACGGACAAATTTTTAGTGCAATTTCGAATTTTTAATGAAAAATGTAGAATTTCACATGGAATTAATTCCTATAATTTTTATTGACTGAATCGAATTATTTATAACTAAATTTGAAGCTTCGGACGAATTCGCGGGGCGAAGGCTTGTTGAAATTTTGAATTGGTAGCAAAGCGAGGTAAGTGTTTGGTCTAACCTTAGCTTGAGGGAATATGAGTTGAGTCTTATTTGCTACTTGCTATTTGTCGAGTACGATATATAGGCGTGGTGACGAGTATCTATACGTTGGTGTCTATCATGACCGTGAATCTTTATATTGTGAATATTCGAATTTTGTTATATCTTCCATATTTAAATGATGAATTCTATATGCTGTGAAGAGCATGTGAAAGAAATTATGATATTTAATATTCGAGGAGCGTTGACTCAAGTTATAAGATGAATTGAGAAAGTATACGAAATGATTAAACCCTTTGGAGCATTGGCTCAAGTGGTAACATGAATTACTAAGTAAAGTATGAAAGAAAGAGAAAGAATTATTGAATTATTCCCTTGCCGAGATATTTGTTGAATTGTTGATATCTCCCTTGTCGGAAATTTATTGTGTAATTGTTGTACCCTCATTGGGATCTCTATTATTGCTCGGTTTACTTCCTTACCCCTTGTTTGTGATTATTGTTTGGGTAAGGAAGAGCGATAAAGCACGAAGGGTGATGTCGTGCACCTATTGGCGTTTGTTATGATTTCTTATTGTTATCAGTTCAAGTGCATTAATTGTCTTATTCTACTATTACTGTGATTCTTGATGTTGACATTTCTCTTTTATTGTGTTACTTGTTATTATTGAATCAAGGTATCCTTGTGCAACGTTATGTCTTGAATTTATGCCATAATTGCTGCATGGTTATGTGGCTTAATTGCTACTTGGCATTTAGCATACTAAATATTAAATTGCCTAATTGCTCCTTAAAGCCCATAATTATTTGCTATTTATCATTATTTATTTTCCTCAGTGAATCATAATTATTGTGTACTTGTTATCTTATGAATTCGTATCATTGTTGCGTTTATTAGAGTAAATTTCATTTGAAAGAACTGTTGATGTTGAAAAGGGAGCGGGTGTTACGCCTACCACAAGTGATATTGAAATGGGAGCGGGTGGTACGCCTACCACAAGTTATATATTGAAATGGGAGTGAGTGGTACGTTTACCACAAGTTATATATTGAAATGGGAGCGAGTAGTACGCCTACCACAAGTTATATATTGAAATGGGAGCGAGTGGTATGCCTACCACAAATGATATATTGAAATGGGAGCGAGTGGTATGCCTACCACAAATGATATATTGAAATGGGAGCGAGTGGTACGCCTACCACAAATGATATATATATTGAAATGGGAGCGCTACCACAAATGATATATTGAAATGAGAGCGAGTGGTACGCCTACCACAAATGATATATATATTGAAATGGGAGCGAGTGGTACGCCTACCACAAATGATATATTGAAATGGGAGCGAGTGGTATGCCTACCACAAATGATATATTGAAATGGGAGCGAGTGGTACGCCTACCACAAATAATATTAAAATGGGAGCGAGTGGTACGCCTACCACAAACGATGTATTGAAATGGGAGTGAGTGGTATGCCTACCACGAGATATTATGAAATGGGAGCGGGTGGTACGCCTACCACGAGATATGATAAATGGGATCGGGTTGCACGCCTGCAACAAGATGAGTTG
Organism: Nicotiana glauca; assembly: GCA_026770625.1. NCBI lineage: Eukaryota > Viridiplantae > Streptophyta > Magnoliopsida > Solanales > Solanaceae > Nicotiana > Nicotiana glauca. The sequence continues at coordinate 13,040 of MU694661.1, read as the reverse complement.
AATATGAAAGTTGTCTTTATTTCTTATTTCCGTGTAGAATCTAAGCTGTGATTTTTTTTCTCCATTATTCCTGATATCCTGTTTATATCTGATACCCCTTAAGCATGTTCCCTCCCCCAGTTTCAATGGTTTATTTCTGTTTTCCCCTTATTTGTATTTTTGTGTGTGTGTGTGTATATATATATGCACAGGTTATTTGATGGTGTGGTCCTAGCCTCGTCACTACTTCGCCGGGGTTAGGCTAGGTACTTACCAGCACATGGGGTCGGTTGTGTTGATACTACACTCTGTACTCTTTTGCACAGATACATGTTTCGGACAACGCGGGTGTTAGCATTTCAACCAGCGAGACACTGAGGTAGCCTTACAGGCGTCCGCAGGCGTCCGCAGGCCCGGCGTCTCCTCCGTCTTTATTTTCAGTCTGTTATCTCATGTATTCGAGACAAACAACTTTATATTTCTTTCAAACGGTTGTGTTTAGTATTCTTAGTAGTTCGTGAGTAATGTGACACCAGTTCTTAGGTTGAGGTTCATGTTGAATTTTTGTATTTTATTAGTTTTATTAACTTAAGTCTTCCGCTCATTAAAATTATTTTCGCTGTATTTATATTATTATTTTTAAATTGTTAAAAGAAAAATCTTAATAACGAAGAAGGTAAATAAGAGTCGGCTTGCCTAGCTCCTATTATTAGGCGTCATCATGACTCCCGAGGGTAGGAAATCCGGGTCATGATATGATTTGAGCTAGTGTTTGTGGTTGTATTGCTCTTATGGTTAGTTGAAATTTGCTTGGTCTTGTAGTTGTTAGTAAATCATGAACTGACTATGTGTTTTGTATAATTCCTTGATGGTATTCTCTAATTTTTCCAATACGAGTAACGTGTGTTGTTGAAGAATTAAAGTCTAAAGGAAAGGAACTGCCCTATTCATGAGTATTTGTCCATTTAGTTTAGAGATTTGTGATGCCTTTAATGTGTAAAGTTGATGTAGAATGGAAATTCAATCGACGGTTGCTTTGCATAGAACTGTGTTGGTAATTTGCTATGAGCTTTTTAATGATTTGGTTAAGGAATTTCGATACTTGGGGTGTGTTTTGGGGTATTGAAATATGTTATGAAAAGTCAAATTAGTTCAAACATAATTGAGTGCACATGTTAAGTTAGAAATTAAGAATGTGATTGTTATTTGAAAGGGTTAACAGATTAGTTCTACAAGCCTAATTAGGAATAACCCTTTTAATTGTATTGAGGTATGCCATCCTAATTAAATCGCTATGGCCTCTTTTAAGTATTGTAAAAATGACATTCGCAGTTTTCTTTGGGCGCGAATTAATCTATCATCGTGGTTGTGGATACGTTCGCGTGACATAATTACGATTCTTAAAAATAAAATTGAAGTATGCGTTCGTGAAACCCCGACTAAAATTTCTTAATAATAACAAAGTGTTATTAATCGTGGACACGTACGCGTGACATGATTTTTGGTGCGCCAAGCAAATGGATACACGTACGCGTGACCTGTTTTAAGATAACTTATTAATTAAAAGCGGCTAATGCACATAGGTTCTAAAATTGAGTAATTAGACAATTTAATAAGCTAAGTATGATAATCAAAGCGACCGTACTAAAACTACGGAATCCGAAAATACCTAACACCTTCTCCCGAGTTAACATAATTATTTACCGGGATTTATGTGTTCGCATACAGTAAATAGAGTTAACTTCCTCGATTCGGGATTTTAAACGGTGACTTGGGACACCATAAATTATTCCAAGTGGAGACTCTGAATTTAAATAAATAATCATGTTTTGATTGCCACTTAAATTAGAAAAAACTCCCTTATACCTTTCTGGGGGTGTGAAAAAGGAGGTGTGACACCCGTTATGTATCGTCTAAATCCCCTATTGTACATATTCAGTTCACTTTCCGTATTTTACTTCATAACTTCTTTTGCAATTTTTCTTAATATCATAGCTTCTTATTTCATTTAGTAGCTTCTTTTTCAGTTCGTAGCTTCTTATTTTTACAAGTTTTCGTAATCAATAAGCCTTTGGTTTTCTTAATGCCATGGTTCTTTCCAAAGGTAGAGTTTGTGTGAACCGGGTGGATCTTCCTGATGGTGGATGGCATGACAACCTTCTTAAGGGTTTGAGTCTATTTTTTTTTCATTTTTGTGTAAATAGTAGCTAGTGAATAATAGTGCCTCAGGCAAAGCTTCACTTGGGCCTAACACATTTACCTTGACCTTATAGTTAAAAAAAATTGGTGTGTATAGGACGGTGATAGTTGTGACCTTGAGACTCTTGTGTTGACTAAAAAATCATCGAGTGGTTTCTCAGATCCATTTGTGTTGCTCAAATCTTAGCCAAGGTTGTTGCGGGCCCTCAGCTCTGTCTCTTGAGCAATCCTATAGCATGTATGGTGAGGTATTGATTTGCAAGTCCAACTCTCATGCCAATAAGTCTAGAACTTGCCCTGAATGTTTGTCTAGGCGAAATCATAAGTGTAGCTCCGCTTGAGAAGTGATTATAGGCTCTCCTTGATCCTAATTGAGACTTGAAAACATCCATAGCCCACCAATGATGGTATTCCTAGTCAACCCCATTGAGCCATAGTTCTTATTCTTTCAAAAACCATAATACAAGCCTTTATCAGTTCTAATATGATCCTCTCTTGGCACCCGATCTTTCCTTAGCACAAATTGGCAAAAGCATAAGTTTGAGGGAAGAGACGAGGAATTCAAAAGTGATAAAAGATACAAAATAAAGAAAAGGAAAGGCATAAAGAAAAAGAAAGAAAATCCAAAAAGTCAAAAATAAAATGAACAATGCGGAAGAAATGAAGGGATGCAATAAAATCAAAGATGAAAGGCTTGGAAAGATTAGAAAAGAGAAAAAGGACTGAAATAAACAAGAAAGAGTGACAATGTGTTTCTCTATCCCTTAAGGAAGAAGTAAATAACTCAAATAGTCAAGAAAATGTGAGCCAAAATAAAGCAAATGAAGTGCTTAAGGAAAGATGAAACCTTTATAGACGAATATATCATACCCTGAACCAAAAGCCTTCATTACATTCCCGCAAAAGCCCTATATGATCTTGAGTTGAGTGAGCTTACATTAGTGGTGACTCACTTAAGGGGCAAGCTTATGGTACTTAGAGCCGGACTTGTGACCTTCCTTTGAGAGAGATGAGTGTGTTTTCCACAATCCTCGTTCTGAGTGCTACAATCTAAAAGTGAGGTTTGCATATGGAGTGTCGAGGAATATGAGTTTGGGTTCCACTATGACCGAAGTAGTAGAAAGAGTTTTCTTGATGAGTTGAGTCAACTTGATGCTTTTGTGTCGCACTAAAGCCATGGTGCTAAAAAGGTTGTGTATTGTTAATATGCATTTGAGTTGAGGGTAATTATTAGTCCCAATTGATTCTTGATGAGGTTACTTTAGTACAGCTGAAATTTTCCTTTCTTTTATCTTGAAGAGGTGAGAATTACTTTGTTTGCTTGAGGACAAGCAAAAGCTTATGTTTGGGAGAGTTGATAAGTAGGGATTCTAGCCTATTTTATGCACCTTCTTGCTTAGGTTTTGGATTAAAAGTACGTACAAGTATTCCCGAAAGCTAACTTAGTGTGCTTGTTTGCAGTGTTTGGTCATAAAGAGACAAGGAAGTCATAACCACCTCAAAAAGGAGTGAAATCTGCATAAGTTCAAAGTCGAAATAAAAGGGGCGCTGACAGCGATAAATAGCAGCGGACACGAGTGGTTTACCGCTGAGGCAGTCCTAATGCCGCTCCCAGCGGATTGAGGAATCAGAGAAGTGTTTTTGAAGCTTAACAAGTTACCGCTGCCCGCGGCGAAATTGCACGACCGCAGTGTCTCTGACGCGGCCGCGATTCAATCCTCGCCCTCAGCGGAAGTGAGAATCAGAGAACTATGTTTGGAGCTCAAAATTGAAGACCGCGGTCCGCGATTCTCGCGGTCGCGGTTGAAGGAGAGCTGAGGCAGGTGTTTTTTCACTCTCAGCGGACTCAGAGTTCAGAACTAGCTAAAAAAGGAAAAACTGCGGTCCGCGCATGCTTTTGTGCGGCTAGGGTAGTCATAGCACTGAGGCAACCCATTTTTCGCTGTCAGCGAAATCCCCGCAGGGGCAATTTTGTTTCAAAAAATTTAACTGTGTATAAATAGTTCTTTTTCAGATTTTTAGGGCATCTGTTGTTTGGTAGAGAACGTGATCAGCCGTTTTTAGCCTTTTGAGTAATTTTAGAACATCTTTGGCAATTAATCTTAGATTTTAATCTTGTAATTACTTTTTATGGCTTATATTTCATCTCCATATTTGATTTCTTCTGTGATTATGAGTAACTAAACCCATTAGCTAGGGTTGTGACCCAAGCCTAATGTGGGTATTTAATGGGTCTTCAATTGTAGGGCTTAAAAGTCTATGGGTTAATGATATTTAGCTTGATTTATGCTTTAATTGTTGAATTGGTGATTGCAAGTAATGATTTGTGCCTTTTTGACTTAGGCTCTTCTTGAGAAAAAGAGACTAAGTCTAGAAAATTCGGGCTAACGAGTAATTGGGATGCATTTAAGAGATTGATAGTCCCAATTAAAGGGTTAAACCTAGAGATAGTAATACCCGACTTGAGCCAATTTTACTTGCATTGTGTAAATACCCAATTGGGCTTGAGAAAGCCAATTAAGGCAAAGTCACTCAAACTACCAAGAGGTATAGAGTGTGTAACTATGTGTAACGGTTATATCATGATCCAAATTACAACAAGTTTGCCCTAAGTTTTAGACCTCATTAGATACCCACCTAGGTGTAAGTCACTTCCCTAGTCCCTTTTTACCAATTGAGAAAACCTTACAAAAATATCATACTTAGCTTATTTTCATTCTCATTAGTGTTAAAAGTAGAATAGTAACCAAACAAAGCATGATTGGAAGTGAAATTAAGAACATCGCACATAGCTAGATTAGATAGAAACCCAATTCCAAACCAATACTAGCTCTTTGTGGATTCGATCCCGACCATTCGGGTAAAAGCTGCATCGACCTCATACCATTCTATAGTGGTATAGGGTTGCAGCCGATCAAATTCTATGATGATTTTTTGAATAAGGCTTCATGCATGCTTCGATTTGACGGAGCACGAGAGGATTCAGGAGATTTGAAGTGATACCTTCAAGGTATGGTTTTCAGACCCGAAGAGTTTTGAATTTTGTGATTGAAAAAGGATTAGGGCGTTTGAATTTAGTGATGCAAAAGGAAAGGTAATAGCAGGATTAGTGGATGTAGGGAGCCAAAATTGAATGTTTGTGGTTTGATTTGTGACCTTGCACAAATTGATTGATTTGGCGCTTGTGAGTTGAGAGAATAGATAGAGGAAGGGGAAAGAGGGCAGCTGAGTGATGTGAGAAGTGATTAGGGTTTGACGGGTAAGATCAATTGGTCTCTCAGTTAAGAGTGGGGAATAGAATCTGGGTTGTTGGATCTGATGATCAATGACCCTGATAATTTGATCATTTAGTTATTTTTAAGAATTTAGAAATTATTAAAATAAGGAAAATTGGTGGCCGTCAGATGATAGGGTTTGGACGAGGGAGATTAGGTCTCCAGGGAACGAGTATTTGAATTAAAAGGGAATTAGGGAATAAACGTGAGCCATTGATCCGATGGATCAACGGCTCAGATGTGGGTGTGTTTGTTCTATGTGTGATGGAGACGGGTGACATCACACATTATGATTGGTGCAAATGGGATCACTTGGATTGCCAACAGAGATAAGATGGGGTTGTTTGGAGTGGGTCGTTTCCGTTTGGGCTTGCACGTTGGGCCAAAAATGATTTAAAAGGTGGCCATTTTGCATTTAAGTGAGAATTGCAATTGTAGTCTTTTGTCTTTAATCCCCCTTTTTTTGAAATTAATTTAAATAGACTTAAAATTTTCAATAAAACGTAATAAAAAATATAGTTGTTAAATACTACTAATTATTTTAATTAATTGATTATTGGTAAAAAATACTCCATTGGTGCATTAATTTGAATTATTTAAATAGTAAACTAATTAACTATTTTAAGAATAATTTATAGAATTAATTATAAATCTTACATATAAAAATTATTTTTCACAAACCTAAAATAGTAAATATATTTATAATTACACAATACTAATGTTAAATGATTAATTTTGAAACTAATTCTGAATTAATTTGAAGAAATATGTATTCATTACTAGAAAATACTTTGAAAACATTTATTGTGAATTATTAATTATAAATAAATTAATTTTAAAAGGGAGGATCAAAATTCATCGTCAATGCTATATTAATGAGATTATTTTTCTATTTGTTTTCAAGAAGTCATACAAATATTCTCTTCTAATGCATCTTTCTGGATCTCTTTGTATTATTATACTGATTATTGGGAAAAAGCTTTTGTGGGTATGTGAAAATAATCTTTTATATTGTTTGCTGTTTATAGGAAGCAATTATTCTGTTTAGTTTTTCATCTTTCAAAGAATTGAAAGTACAACATATCTTTTTATTTTTAAAAAAACATAGTTAATGATAAGCGTTACCTAATCACACACTCTCTTATTCTAGAAGAAACTATTTTTCTTAAAAAAGGAACAGCATGCTAAATGTTCATAAAGTTGATGATTTGTTCTCTATAGTACTCTAGACAGCTTAACATCTAGGATGTTGATGAAGGATGACTGGAGGAGCAATAAGTCGGGGACTGTTGGAATATGCACTTCAGACTTTTTACATCATAAACCTTCTTTTTGAGAATTTTTAGATGTGATATTTTATTCAAGAGTATTATTGTGAGCTGCTAATCAGGGGCGGATTTACATGGTGGCAAGCGGTGTCACGGGACACCGCTTCGTCGAATTTTTTTACTATTTATATATATAAAAATAATATATAAAACAGAAATATAAGATAAAACCTTTAAAAATGACGACACTTGCAACAAAACATCTTAGTGATTGTTAGCTTCAAGTATTAAGTGAGAGGTCTTGGGTTCAGACTCCCTTAGCTCCACAAAATCCATTTTACTAGTATAGTGACAACCTTGGATCACAAGTTTACAAACTTGGTACTTATTTGGTTAACAACAAATGCTTACACATATACTCTTTGACAACACCAATGTCGAACACAGACGTAGTGGAACAAACTTTAGAAAGAAGATTAATCAAAATATTTCAATCAATTAAATCGAATATCATCGATTCAAACGTGAATCACATAATCCAAGTATATATTTTCACTAATAATATTAATATTTGTTGCTCGTTAATCGTCTTTTATTTCTTACACCTCTTCATCTTCTACACTTAATTAATACTCACAATTCTTCCGTACTTTTATCTCCATTGTTTCCAAATATTTAATGTGTAAGTTTATTAAACTTATCGTGTTCCTAAATGTATTCCTATGATGCTTCTTTTCTCCAAATTCATCTATAATTTTATATTTGTTATTTCTCTCCTTTATAATTTAGGATTAATTATCTCAATTTGCAAGATGACTCAGAACAGATGAAAGTTTTTGGATGTTTAATCATTTTAGGAATATAGAAATACAAGGTTGAGATATTTTTGTATTATTATTGATGATGTCCATCTCATTTGAAAAAGTATTAGGCATGTGCCTCATAAAAG
>MU694657.1:6223-30449 GCA_026770625.1 Nicotiana glauca | reverse complement strand
ATGATCATTTTTCTAAATGTTATTTGTTTCGCTGCTTGGACTGTCCATTAAATATTTGAGTATGTTTCCTTTTTTAATTTATGGTTTGTATAGATTTGTTAGTTATCTTCCCATTTTATTGAATGTTTTGACGAGAACATGAATTTTTTTTAATCTGTAAAAGAATTGAGCTTCTACTTTCATTAGCTTTTCTTTAAATGTTTAGTTGTCCTTTTTTAAAAAAAAAAAATAAATAAATAAAGAAGTTATTTCCATAAATATTTAAAGCGTGAATATTTCTTGGCATTGATAGTTTAATCAATTTCACAAAATGAGAAGCCTATATTAGAATGACTTCGGTTGCAAACATAGTAGTGCTTAAAAATAAAATGCATCACATGAACGCCGCTTCCATATAGTTACATCAAAACCAAATCAATAGTATGCTTTTAGGTACAATCTTAACAAATCAATCATCGTGATTGTGTATACGTTCGCGTAACATAATTATAAATTTAATTCTTAAAATTCAAGGTATGCGTTCGCGCAACCTCAACCAAAATTTTTCTTAAATAAAATAAACAAAGCGTTATTAATTGTTTATACATTCGCGTGACATAATTTTGACGCGCCAAAAGGAAGGAGTATACATACGCATAACTCAATTCCTTAATTACGAATAATTCAAGTGACTTAAAAGCGGTAAAAAGATAAATGCACATAGGTCCTAAAATTGAGTAGTTAAATAATTTAAGCCAAGTAATAATCAATAAGCGACCGTGCTAGAACTACGAAATCCGGGGGTGCCTAACACCTTCCCTCGGGTTAACAGAATTCCTTATCTAGAATTTCTGGTTCGCAGACTTCAAAAGAAAAGTCGAAATTTCCTCGATTTGAGATTAAAAATAAACTGGTGGCTTGGGACACCAATTAAAATATTCCAAGTGGCGACTCTAATTAAATAATAATCTCATTTCGAATAATGTCACTTTAATTGAAAAAACTCCCTTATATACTACCCTTTCGGGGTGTGTGTAAAAAAAGGAGGTGTGACAAGGGTATTTTCCAAGATTGACTTGAGATCTAGCTACCATCAGTTGAGAATCAGGGCATCCGATGTCCCTAAGACAGCTTTCCGTACTCGGTATAGGCATTATGAGTTCTTGGTCATGTCGTTTGGGTTGACCAATGCCCCAGTAGCATTTATAGAGTTGATGAACTGAGTGTTCAGGCCTCATTTAGACATGTTCATGATAGTCTTTATTGATGATATTTTGGTGTACTCCCGCGGCCAGGAGGAGCACGAGCAGCACCTTAGAGTGGTTCTTCAAACTCTGAGGGATAGTCAGTTTTATGCCAAGTTCTCCAAGTGTGAGTTCTGGCTGAGTTCAGTAGTATTTCTGGGTCATGTTGTATCAGCAGAGGGTATTCTGGTAGACCCGAAGAAGATTAAGGCAGTTAAGAACTGGCCTAGACCAGCATCAGCTACAGAGATTCGGAATTTTGTGGGGTTAGCAGGCTACTACCGTCGGTTTGTGGAGGGGTTTCTATCTATTGCAGCCCTGATGACTAGGTTAACCCAGAAGGGTGCCTAGTTCAGATGGTCGGACGAGTGTGTGGCGAGCTTTCAAAAGCTCAAGACAGCTCTGACTACGACAGCAGTGTTGGTTTTGCCCACAGGATCTGGGCCTTATACCATTTATTGTGATGCTTCCCGTATTGGACTTGGTGCGATGTTGATGCAGGATGGCATGGTTATAGCCTATGCTTTGAGGTAGTTGAAGATTCATGAGAAGAATTATCCAGTGCATGATTTAGAGTTGGCAAGCTATATTTCACGCCTTGAAGATTTGGAGGCACTATTTGTTGATACCCAATTTTGCCCTAAGTATTTTTATACCTAAAATACTTCCAAAATAGCATATTTGTGCATATATAAGCACACCCAAGAGTTTTGGCATTTCTAATGATTTTTAAACCAATTTATTGACTATTTTAATATAGCAAAATCCAATAATTATTCTCAAAATTATCATTTTGTAAATAATTTATTTTATTTTCACATTTACACCAAAATATTATTTAGGTAATTTTTGCATATTTTTACAAATTTGTTTGGTATTTTTAAAGCTAAATTTTATATTATTGCAATTATAGCCTATCTTGTAATTTACAACATTTTATGTTTATAAAATTAATCCAAGTATTTTTAAATTAATATTTATATAATATTCATTTACCCAGTACTCTTAATTTGCTTTTAAAATTGTATTACTATTTTATAAAAAATTAATAGGGAAAATTGGCTATTTACGATTTGGCCTCAATTGCATTTCAATTATAGCCAATTTGGCAACCCAATTAACCCAATTTCAAACCCCAAATTACCCAGCCCAATTGCAATTTAACCCGACCCCTGACCCATTTATCCGATCCGCCAGGTTCCCCATTCAATCTTGGCCGTTGATCTAAATGATCAACGACCACATTTCATTCTTTCCTTTTCAATTTACCAACCCCACCCTAACCCTAGCCATTTCTCACCAAATGCCGCCCTTGAATTCCTCTTCTCTCTCAACTCTCTCCGAAGCCCTCATTAACCCTAGCCGCCGCCTTTCAATCCCGCCCTAATCCATGGCCTCCCACGGCCATTGGAGATGTGTAATGGCCTCTCATGGCTTCTCGGTGTTCGCTTCTATGGTTTCACGGCCAAATCTTGAAGGAAGTTGGTCCAGTCGTTGCCTAACTTCCATTCATGACCTTTCTCCGGTCGTCCCTGACTTTTCTTCGGCCAGCCATGGCCGTTCGAGTTAGATCCTTAACGCTCCTGGTTAGATCTTTAATTTTCAAGGCATTTCTCACCTTTCTGGGTTCTTCGAAACCCTAATATTTGGAATTTTTTTGATTTTTCTTTCAGATCTGGTTTAGATCTGTACTTGCCCTGAATGTTTAAGTGTTTTCTCGAAAGTTCTTCAACTTTTCTTGCAAAAATGACCCTTCATTAGGGTTTTCCTGTAAGTTTTTCAAAAGATCTCTGATTTTAACGTGTTTATGATTTGGCTATGATTTGCTCATGTTAATCTTCTACCTGTTTCAACATGTTAAAAACCCTAGTTCCCTTTTGGTCTTATTTGAGTTCTGAGATTGTTTGTTTAAATGTGTACTTATTCGATTAAGTTCTTTGTTCCTGACTCTCTTCTCCTTGTTTAACTTATCTAATTTGAGCTCTTATCATCTCTTAAATTTGGTACTATTGCAGCCCTAATTTCTTAAAAGTTTTGCATCACTTGTTACTCTGAGACCTTTACTTGCTTCTATGTTCTTCTGCACTGTTGTTTCTATGTGGCTACTTGACCTACTTGACTACTGTGCTTCGAATATGTTCTTACTATTGAACCCTAGTTTACCCTTACTGCCATTAAATGTTTGTCAACTTGTTTAACACTGCATGCTTGTTCATTCCTTGCTATTTATATAGTGAAGTGAAGAATCATGTTCCTTTCTTGTTTGATCTTGATTCCTTTGATCTTGTGACTGATTGCGAAAAGCTTTTCTCTTACGAGCCCTAATTTTTACTCATCTGTTTAAAATTAATTGATTCATTTCCTTTACTGTGATGTTTTAACTTGCTGAATACTTTCCCAAAATAAGCCTATTTCGTACTTAGACTTGATTATTTACTTCATACTTTTACTACCCTTTTTATGGCAATAATCAATGTGCCCCCAAACTGATTTTTTTTTAGTTAGGCTTGCTGATACCCGTTAAGCAGTGTTTTCTTAATTAAAGGGGAATCACTTGGGTTAACTGATTCTGAATAGTGATTGTTTCCATGTTTGTATTTAAATTTTACTTATTACCTTATTTCTTACTCGTTTTCAAAAATTATAAATACCCTACCCTCTTTTCTTTGAACACACAAACACACACGAACAACTTGAGTTCAAATTACACTCTTACACTTAAAAACTCTCTCTCTCTTTACTGCTACTTGTGCTGTTGCTTTGTCTAGCTGGCTGAAAACCAAGGCCAGACCGTGGACTCTTGTTTGCTCTACTTTTCTGCACTTTGCTTCTCTACTGGTATGTCCTAGTTAATTTACAAGCTTCAACAGCAACATGTTTTTTTCCCTTCAATTACTCCAGTTTGTCATTCCTGTCTACTTCTATTCATATTTCTGCATTCAAGATATGTTCCTAGCATATTGTAATATGTTCCCTTTCCCTTGTAATTTAATGTTTATCTATGTGTGCATTCTGTAAGTCGTGTGTTATTTATTTGCTATCTTTTGAATCCCAACCCTTTGGGACCTAAGCTTTGTCAATTTCCCATCCCTGTTCCCTTATTGTGTGTGCTGAGTAGCAGCTTTGGCTTGACAATATTTTTATTTATCGTTCAGGCCATAGCTTGACCTCCAGTAGGTCTTTACTCTCTAAATGCTTGATCAATAGGTTTGGTCAGGGGTGTGGCAGTCTATTTCGTGGCTGGCCATGACCACCAGCCTGCCTGGGTAGCCCTTACCCCTTCTATTGCACTTACCTTATTCTTAGAACTTAGGTTCTCCCCCTCTTGTGTGAGCCTTGACTTGGGAACCTTGAGCTCCCTATGAACTTGGACACATAAGGGCTGTCTCTTCCACACTGTACAACTCAATTTCTGATTAACATCTTGGGTGTATGCACAACCTGGGTTCCTGAAATCCCTTGGATCTCTGAAACACCCTAGATGAGAGAAGGCTTGGAAATCTGGATCTCGAAAGTGGCTCAATCTCATATATTAGGCATTAAGTCTGAATTAGGTTCCTTAGATGCAGCTGAGGATTTCTGATGTATTTTTTTTAAATTCCAGTTTATTTCTTTTGGGCTGTAATAACTTGTATAAACTCGGGGATTTAGTAAAAAGGGGGGATGAGATTTATTTTTATGCATCAAGGGTAGAGATCATGTCTATAGGGATTTGTTATGATTTCTGCAAGCTCACACCTAGAGATCATGCCTAGGGTTAACTTTTAATTTCTGCAAATACGCATAGAAACCATGCCTATAGGGTTAACTTTTAATTTCTGCAAACTCACACATAGAAACCATGCCTATAGGGTTAACTTTTAATTTTTGCAAATATGCATAGAGATCATGCCTATAGGGTTAACTCTTAACTTCTGCAAATACATATAGAAATCATGCCTATAGGATTACCTCTTAATTTCTGCAACTTCACACATAGATATCCTGCCTATAGGATTAACTTCTAATTGTTCCGTAAATTCATATAAAATATTGTATATAGACTACTGCATTCTGCATTTATAAGCATCAATAGGCAAACAATTTATAGGTTTAATAATAAAAGCTGCATATAGATACTATGTTCATAGGACCTTCTGTTAATGTCTAAAGGGCATCCAAATCAGTAAACGTATAGAAACCATGCCTATAGGAAATCTCGAATCTGAATAAAAGTAATATTAACTGCTGAACTCGTAATGATCAGTTAAAATTGGTAACCCCTTTTCCGTTTGCATCTTTTCTAAAATCAGAGATATCATGCCTAGTTCTAGCCAACACTTAGACAAAGAGATTAAATAATCATTCAGATCGATTTTAGTCAATTGCATTCGAGTAACCCTAATGTACACTTTTCGCCTAAAAATATGCATTGAACCAGTCCGCTCGTCGCTTTATTTAATTAAGACCAAATCAGTACGTGTAAGATATGCTAAACTCTATGACTTTTGCTGGTTTATGGAGACGTATTTGAGCCTTGTTTTGCTTGTCTGTTTCCCCCTATTTGCATTACGTGTTTTTGATTGACGCCTTAATATTTTGTCCTTTGAAAACTTCTAAAATCCCTAAACCCCTCTCCCTTTAGGATTAGTAGTCCATTTTCCTCCGGGACTGATATGATTGGGACGGGTAATAGCATGCAATAAGTAACGATACTATTCTGCGCTTTAATACCTTAACGGGGTAGGAAGGGTAGACATGGAGATGATGATCACACGATAACACTATTCATGCAATTGGGTACCGGTGTTGTGTGGATGATCCATGTGATATATAAACCTAGGACCCCTCCCTCTTTATTAGTTTGTTATTTTTTTCCAGAATTTTAAAAGCCGTTCAGTTTTAAACTTCTGCTTCTTTTACTTCTTTTAAGTTATATTTGACCCCCTTCCCTTTACTCTATATCTTTTCTTTAGTTACAAACCTACTTTCTCCCAAATTTCAGCACTTTTAAACCTTTTTTGTGCTTTTATTTGCAGCCATTATGTGAAAGTTTCATCGTATTTGCAATGCTTGCTAGCCTATTTAAAGTCACAATTGTAGCATGACCGGGAACCACACTACTGGATCTTGATTGGTGCCTAACACCTTCCCATCGAGATAATTTCTAGCCCTTACCCAAACTCTGGTTTGCGTCTCAAATTCTTTCTTAAAGTTTCCTAATGCACTATAATCATTAGGTGGCGACTCTCCAAATCCAAAACCCAATTTCCAAACGGGAATAAAGTTGTCTTTCCTAAATGTCGTAAACCTGATTTCTCGCTCTCTAGAGGGAGGGAAAAAGGGGGTATCGACACTATTTGTATGGCATGGCATGTGAGGTGTTCACTAAGCACAAGACTCTTCAGTACTTATTCAAGTAAAAGGAGTTGAATTTGAGGGATAGGAGGTGGTTGGAGTTGTTGAAGGATTATGATGTCACCATTTTATATCATCCGAGGAAGGCCAATGTTGTAACCAATGCTTTGAGTAGGAAGTCAACCAGTATGGGCAGTCTTGCTTATATTCCAGTTAGTCAGAGGTCGCTTTCTTTGGATGTTCAGGCCCTAGCCAATTAGTTCGTGAGACTGGATGTTTTTGAGCCCAGTCGTGTGTTGGCTTGCAAGATCGCTCGTTCTTCATTATTGGAGCGTATCTGTGATCGGCAGTTTGATGATCCCCATTTATGTGTCCTTAGAGATACGGTGTAGCGAGGAGGTGCCAAGTAGGTTACCTTAGATACGGATCAAGTTTTGAGATTGCAAGGGCGAGTTTGTGTGCCCAAGGTAGATTGGCTTCGAGAGTTGATTTTAGAGGAGGCCCATACTTCCCGGTACTCTATTCACCCGAGCGCCACAAAGATGTATCAGGACTTGCGGTAAAATAATTGGTGGCATAGGATAAAGAGGGATATCGTAGCATATGTGGCTCGTTGTTTGAATTGTCAGCAGGTTAAGTACGAGCATCAGAGGCTCGGTGGTTTACATCAGAAGTTTGAGCTTCCCGAGTGGAAATGGGAGCGGATTACCATGGATTTTGTTACTGGACTTCCATTGACTCGGAAGAAGTTTGATGCGATATGGGTTATTGTTGATAAGCTGACCAAGTCAGCACATTTCATTCCTATGGCAGTCTCTTATTCTTCTGAGAGGTTCGCTGAGATTTATATCTAGGAGATAGTTCGCCTTGATGGTGTGCTCGTATCTATCATTTCGGATCGGGTTACATAGTTTACCTCACGCTTCTGGAGAGCAGTTCAGCGAGAGTTGGGCACGCGAGTAGATCTGAGCACAACATTTCATCCCCAGATGGAAGGTCAGTCCGAGCGGACTATTTAGATTTTGGAGGATATGCTCCGAGCTTGTGTTATTGATTTTGGAGGTTCGTGGGATCAGTTCTTGCCTTTGGCAGAGTTTGCTTACAACAATAGCTACCCGTTGAACATCCAGATGGCTCCTTGTGAGGCTTTATATGGTAGGCGATTTCGGTCTCCAGTTAGATGGTTTGATCCTGGAGAGGCTCGGTTGTTAGGTACGGATTTGGTTCAGGAGGCCTTGGACAAGGTCAGGATTATTCAGAATAGGCTTCGTTCGGCTCAATATAGGCAAAAGAGCTATGGTGATCGTAAGGTTCGAGATGTTGCTTTCATGGTTGGTGAGCGGGTACTGCTCCGAGTGTCGCCTATGAAGGGCGTGGTGAGATTTGGGAAGAAGGGCAAGCTTAGCCCTAGGTACATTGGCTAGTTTGAGATTCTTGATCGAGTGGGAGAGGTGGCTTATAGACTTGCATTTCCGCCTAGCTTATCATCTATGCATCTAGTTTTTTCATGTATCCATGCTTCGGAGGTATCACGACGATCCAACCCACGTGTTAGACTTCAGTACTGTCCAGTTGGACAAGGACTTGTCCTATGAGGAGGAGACGGTAGCTATTCTTAACCGGCAGGTTCGTTAATTGAGGTCCAAAAGTTTTCGTTCTATTCGTGTTTAGTGGAGAGGTCATCCTCCTGAGGCATCGACCTGGGAGTCCGAGTCTGATATGCAGAGCCGTTATTCCCATCTTTTCCCCGACTCAGGTACTTCTGTCTTTTGTCCGTTCAAAGACAAACGGTTGTTTTAGAGGTGGATAATGTGACGACCCAAAGGGTCATCACATGTATTCTTATTCACTATGTACTTCTAAGGCCTTGAAAAACCTCATTTGGGGTTGCCTCAATTTGCGTGCGCAGTCCGGGCGCGTAGCTGGAAAGCTTAATTATGAATTCTGTGAGAAAAATGTTAAGTCTTTTCATTAAATTGATTAACTTTGACTTCGGTCAACATTTTGGGCCAACAGACCCGGACCTTTAATTTGACGGTCCCGGAGGGTCCGTAGGAAAATATGGGACTTGGGTGTATGCCCGGAATCAAATTTCGAGGTCCCATGCTTGAGAAATGAATTTTTGTGTGAAGTTGTTTTCTGAAAATAAATAAGGAAATTGGAAATGAAATTTGATTAAAAGACTATGGTATCAGGCTCGTATTTTTGTTCCGACGCCCGGTACAAGTCTAATATATGGTTTAAGAGCTTTCTGTAATGTTTGATGGAATTCGGATGTCGTTAGACGTGTGTTGGACTAAAAACTCTAAACTTGATGTTTTATGAAAATTGGAAGGAAATCATGGGTTTTGTGGCCTAATTTGATGTTTATAATGTCGCCAATGTTTTTGCGGTTATGTGTATGTTCGGTTTGGAGCCCCGAGGACTCGGGATGAGTTTTGAGTAGGTCCCGGCAGGTCTTAGACTTAAAAATAACAGATGTTGTAGGTTCAGAGAATTACAAGCTCCAGCGCGCTCGCGGTCGCCTTAGCGTGGTCCATGGGGGAAGCTGCGCGGCCGCGGTCATCCATGCGCGGTCCGTGTAGGTGACTTCAGAGAGCCATCACTTTTCCAGGTCGACCAGCGCGGCCGTGTTCCCTTTTAGTGTGGTCCGCGCTGGAAGATTCAGAGAGTGGAATTTTTGTCCAGTTCTTCAGTGCGGCCGTGGTCCGTTTTTGTGCGGTCCACGCTGGAGGGTTCAGAGAGTGGTAATTGTGCAATTCTTTAGCGCGGCCGCGGTGCACTTTTGCGCGGTCCGTGCTGGGTCTCCAGGGAGTATATGAAGTCAGGAATCTCAGTTATTTTTTTCACTTTTTCAAAACCCAAAACATAAGAGACGATTTTCCAAACGATTCTTCTTTTTTACTTGTATTGATGCTGGTTTTCATGGCAGTATTGTGACCAGAAGTCCTACAGTGCACCATCAGCACCTATCAGTGCACAGCCGCTTCAGAGCACCCAGGGCCGTCCACCGAGGGCTTGTTTCACTTGTGGCGATACGAGGCACATTGCTAGGTATTGTCATCGGGCTTCGAGCAGTTCTCAGCAGCAGGGTCCCCGTCCTATGATTCAGGCACAGGATGCTCCCCCGCCAGCCCGAAATGGAGGTAGAGGCTATAGAGGTGGAGGTAGAGGTCATAAAGGTGGAGCTCAGACCGCCAGGGGCAGAGGTCAGCTAGCAGCAGATCGAGCTAGGGATACAGTTCAGGGTGGTTGGGCCCAGCTCCGTTGCTATGCTCTGCAGGCTAGGCCTCAGATGCGGTGATTATAAGTATGGTTCTGGTTTTTGATCGAGATGCTTCAGTACTATTTGATCCAGGGTCTACGTATTCATATGTTTCATCTTATTTCGCACCATGCTTGGTCGTTCCTAGTGATTCTTTGGGTATTACTGTATATGTTTCTACACCGGTGGGTGACTCTATCATGGTCGACCGAGTCCATCGTTTGTGTGTTGTAGTGATTGGGGGTCTTGAGACCTGTGTAGACTTTTGCTCTTAGATATGGTTGACTTTGATATCATTCTGGGTATGGATTGGTTATCACCCGATCACGCTAACTTGGACTGCCATTCCAAGACCGTGACTTTAGCCTTACCGGCTATGCCTCGCTTAGAGTGGAGAGGGACTCCAGGTCATTCTACCCGTAGTGTCATATCGTACGTGAACGCTCGATGTATGGCCAAGAAGGGGTGTCTGACCTATTTCGCCTATGTTCGTGACTCTAGTGTTGAGGTCCCTACCATAGATTCTATGCCTATTGTCGGGGAGTTTCCCAATGTTTTTCCTTCAGACCTGCCGGGTATGCCACCAGATAGGGATATTGATTTGGCTCCGGGCACCCAGCCCATTTCTATCCTGCCTTATCGTATGGCTCCATCGGAGATGAAGGAGTTAAAAGACCAGTTGCGGGATTTTCTAGATAAAGGTTTCATTAGACCAGTGTTTCGCCTTGGGGCATGCCAGTTTTATTTGTTAAGAAGAAGGACAGATCGATGAGGATATGTATAGATTACCGGCAATTGAACAAGGTGACGATTAAGAATATGTATCCACTGCCGAGGATCGATTATTTGTTCGACCAGCTTCAGGGTGCCAGGGTATTTTCCAAGATTGACTTGAGATCTGGCTACCATCAGTTGAGAATTAAGGCATCCGATGTCCCTAAGACAGCTTTCCGTACTCGGTATAGGCATTATGAGTTCTTGGTTATGTCGTTTGGGTTGACCAATGCCCCAACATCATTTATAGAGTTGATGAACCGAGTGTTCAGGCCATATTTAGACATGTTCGTGATAGTCTTTATTTATGATATTTTGGTGTACTCCCGCATCCAGGAGGAGCACGAGCAGCACCTTAGAGCAGTTCTTCAAACTCTGAGGGATAGTCAGTTATATGCCAAGTTCTCCAAGTGTGAGTTCTGGCTGAGTTCAGTATCATTTCTGGGTCACGTTGTATCAATAGAGGGTATTCTGGTGGACTCGAAGATGATTGAGGTAGTCAAGAAATGGCCTAGACCAGCATTAGCTACAGAGGTTCAGAGTTTTTTGGGGTTAGCAGGCTACTACCTTCGGTTTGTGGAGGGGTTTCCATCTATTGCAGCCCTGATGACCAGGTTGACCCAGAAGGGTGCCTAGTTCAGATGGTCAGATGAGTGTGAGGCGAGCTTTCAGAATCTCAAGACAGCTCTGACTATGGAACCGGTGTTGGTTTTGCCCATATGATCTGGGCATTATACCGTTTATTGTGACGCTTCCCGTATTTTACTTGGTGCTGTGTTGATGCAAGATGGAAAGGTTATAGCCTATGCTTCGAGGCAATTGAAGATTCATGAGAAGAATTATCCAGTGCATGATTTAGAGTTGGCAGCTATTGTTTACGCCTTGAAGTTTTGAAGGCACTATTTGTATGGCGTGGCATGTGAGGTGTTCACTGATCACAAGACTCTTCAGTACTTGTTCAAGAAAAAGGAGTTGAATTTGAGGCAGAGGAGGTGGTTGGAGTTGTTGAAGGATTATGATGTCACCATTTTATATCATCCGGGGAAGGCCAATGTTGTGGCCGACACTTTGAGTAGGAAGTCAGCAAGTATGGGCAGTCTTGCTAATATTCCAGTTAGTCAGAGGCTGCTTGCTTTGGATGTTCAAGCCCTAGCTAATCAGTTCATGAGACTGGATATTTTTAGCCCAGTCGTGTGTTAGCTTGCACGGTCGCTCATTCTTCATTATTGGAGCGTATCCATGATCGTCAGTTTGATGATCCCCATTTATGTGTCCTTAGAGACACGGTGCAGTGAGTAGGTGCCAAGTAGGTTACCTTAGATGCGGATGGAGTGTTGAGATTGTAGGGGCGAGTTTGTGTGCCCAATGTAGATGGGTTTCGAGAGTTGATTTTAGAGGAGGCCCATAGTTCTCGGTACTCTATTCACCCGGGCGCCACAAAGATGTATCAGGACTTGCGGCAACATTATTGGTGGCATAGGATGAAGAGGGATATCGTAGCATATGTGGCTCGTTGTTTGAATTGTCAGCAGGTTAAGTACGAGCATCAGAGGCCCGGTGGTTTACATCAGAGGATTGAGCTTCCCGAGTGGAAATGGGAGCGGATTACCATGGATTTTGTTACTGGACTTCCGTGGACTCGGAAGAAGTTTGATGCAATATGGGTTATTGTTGATAGGCTGACCAAGTCAGCACATTTCATTCCTGTGGCAGTCTCCAATTCTTCTCAGAGGTTCGCTGAGACTTATATTCGGGAGATTGTTCGCTTTCATGGTGTGCCAGTGTCTATCATTTCGGATCGGGGTACATAGTTTACCTCACACTTCTGGAGAGCAGTTCAGTGAGAGTTGGTAATGCCTGTATATCTGAGCACAACATTTCATCCCCAGACGGATGGTCAATCCGAGCAGACTATTCAGATTTTGGAGGATATGCTCCAAGCTTGTGTTATTGATTTTGGAGGTTCGTGGGATCAGTTCGTGCCTTTGGCGGAGTTTGCTTACAACAACAGCTACTAGTCGAGCATCGAGATGGCTCCTCATGAGGCTTTATATGGTAGGCGATATCGGTCTCCGGTTGGATGGTTTGAGCCGGGAGAGGCTCGAGTGTTAGGTACTGGATTTGGTTTAGGAGGCCTTGGACAAGGTCAAGATTATTCAGGATAGGCTTCGTTCGGCTCAGTCTAGGCAAAAGAGCTATGGAGATCGTAAGGTTTCAGATGTAGCTTTTATGGTTGGTGAGCGGGTACTGCTTTTAGTGTCGCTTATGAAGGGCATGGTGAGATTTGGGAAGAAGGGCAAGCTTAGCCCTAGGTACATTGGCCCGTTTGAGATTCTTGATCGAGTGGGAGAGGTGGCTTATAGACTTGCATTGCCGCCTAGCTTATTAGCCGTGCATCCAGTTTTTCATGTATCCATGCTTCAGAGGTATCACAGCAATCCAGCCCACGTGTTAGACTTCAGTACTGTCCAGTTGGACAAGGAGTTGTCCTATGAGAAGGAGCCGGTAGCTATTCTAGACCGGCAGGTTCGTAAATTGAGGTCCAAAAGTTTTCCTTCTGTTCGTGTTCAGTTGAGAGGTCATCCTCCTGAGGCATCGACTTGGGAGTCCGAGTCTGATATGCGGAGCCGTTATCCCCATCTTTTTCCTGACTCAGGTACTTCTCTCTTTTGTCCTTTTGAGGATGAACAGTTGTTTTAGAGGTCGAGAATGTGAAGACCCAAAGGGTCATCATCTGTATTCCTATTCACTCTGTACTTCTAAGGCCCTGAAAAACCTCATTTGGGGTTGCCTCAATTTGCGCGCGCAGTCTGCGCGCGTAGCCGACAAGCTTAATTATGAATTATGTGAGAAAAATGTTAAGTCTTGTCATTAAATTGATTTAGTTTGACTTCGGTCAACATTTTGGGCCAACGGACCCAGACCCATGATTTGACGATCCCGGAGGGTCCATAGGAAAATATGGGACATGGGTGTTCCCGGAATCAAATTCCGAGGTCCCAAGCCCGAGAATTGAATTTTTGTGTGAAATTGTTTTCTGAAAATAATTAAGGAAATTGGAATTGAAATTTGATTAAAAGATTGTGGTATCGGGCTTGTATTTTGGTTCCGACGCTCGATACAAGTCTAATATATGGTTTAAGCGCTTTCTGTAAAGTTTGGTGGAATTCGGACGTCGCTAGACGTGTTTTGGACTAAAAACTCTAAACTTGATGTTTTATGAAAATTGGAAGGAACATGGGTCTTGAGGCCTAATTTGATGTTATGATGTTGTTTTGGCAATTTAATCGCACGGATGAGTGCGTAGGATGTTTTTGAGGTTATGTGTATGTTCAGTTTGGAGCCCCGAGGGCTCGGGTGAGTTTTGAATAGGTCCCGGGACGTCTTAGACTTAAAAATAACAGATGCTGTAGGTTCAGAGAATTGCAAGCTCTAGCGCGCTCGTCGCCTTATCGCGGTCCACGGTGGAAGCTGCACGGCCGCGGTCATCCATGCGCGGTCCGCGTAGCTGACTTCAGAGAGGCAGCATTTTTCCCGGTCAACCAGTACGGCCGCGTTCCCTTTTAGTGCGGTCTGTGCTGGAAGATTCAGAGAGTGGAATTTTTGTCCAGTTCTTTAGCGCGGTCGCGATCCATTTTTGTGCGGTCCGCGCTGGATGGTTTAGGGAATGGTAATTGTGCAGTTCTTCAGCGCGGCCGCGGTGCACTTTCGCGCCGTCCGCGCTGGGTCTCCAGAGGGTATATAAAGTCAAGAATTTTAGTTATTTTTTTCACTTTTTCAAAACCCAAAACATAAGAGGCGATTTTCCAAACTATTATTCTTCTCCAAAACGATTGGTAAGTGATTTCTAACTCATTTTCTTTACGCCTTAACATCTTTAAACATAATTTCAACTTCAAAACAAAGATTTTAATGGGGAAATTTGGAAATTTTGGGTAGAACTTAGGTTTTCTAAAATTGGGGGTTTTGGACCTCAATTCGAGGTACGATTTCAAAATAAATTATATATTTGAGTTCATGGGGGAATGGTTAATCGAGTATTGGTTCGAATCTCGGGTTTTGACCATGTAGGCCCGGGGGCATTTTTGACCTTTGGGGAAAATGATGAAAAAGCTATATTAGACATTGGGTTTGATTTGTTTAGCACATATTGATAACATGAATTCATTATTTCATAGATTTGTTGAGTTGGAGCCGAATTCGAGAGGGAAAGCGGTTGTTGAGGATTGAATTGGCCTTGGAAGGTTGAGGTAAGTGTTTGGTTTAACCCTAGCTTGAGTTATTAGGAGTTGAGTCATAATTGCTATTTGTTTGGTGTTGGGTACGACGTATGGGCATGGTGACGAGTATCCATGCGTCGGTGTCTAGCATGACCGCGAGTCTTAATTTTGCTAATTGTGTACCCTTGCTTGATCCTATGAAAGTTGCGACAGAATATAGATATTAGTTGTGCCAAGAAGAAGTTAAATAGGATTGGTTATAGCTGACTGTCCTTTGTTGTGATGTTTGACCTGTTGTGATTATTTCCTTGCCGAGATTGTATTGTGTACTTTGTTGAGAGCATAGGGAGCGGGTGATACGCCTACCACAAGAGATACTGAAATGGGAGCGGGTGATATGCCTACCATAAGTGATTTGAAAAGGAAGCGGGTGGTACGCCTACCACAAGTGATATTAAAATGGGGGCGGGTGGTACGCCTACCACAAGTGATATTTAAATGGGAGCGGGTGGTACGCCTACCACGAGATATTGAGAAATGGGATCGGGTTGCACGCTTGCAACAAGATGAGTTGAATATGAAAGTTTTCTTGTCTTTTCATTATTGCTAGAAGTTAAACTGTAGATGTACGTACCATTATTCCTGTCATTTTGTTTTTACCTCTTACCCCCGAAGCATGCTCCCCTCCTCAGCTTAAATTATTATGTTCTTGCTATTTTTTTGTTGCACTTGTATATATATATATCTACACAGGTTATGTGGTGTCCAGTCTAGCCTCGTCACTACTTCGTCGGGGTTAGGCTAGACACTTACCAACACATGGGGTCGGTTGTGCTGATGCTACTCTCTGTGCATTTTTGCACAGGTTCAGGTTTCGAGCAGCAGCAACAGCTTTAGTCCGGAGAGACCCAAGATAGCCTTGCAGGCGTCTGTAGGCCCAGCGTCTCCTCTTTCCTTATATTAGACGGTCATCTCATTGTACCCGAGATAAACAGATTTATGTTTCTTTCAGACTTTGTATTTAGTACTTCTTAGGTGTTCGTGAGTATGTGACTCCAGTTCTGGGGTAGAGATACATGTTGGGATTCCGTATTTTATTCAGCTATCTAAATTTAAGAATTTCTCTTATGATTTTAATTCCGTTGCTTTTATTTTAATATTGTTAAATTATTAAAAAGGAACATGTGTTTAATGAGAGGTTAATTAAGTTAGCTTGCCTAGCTCCTATTAGTAGGCGCCATCACGACTCCGGAGGGTGGGAAATCCGGGTCGTGATAAGTTTGTATCAGAGCACTAGGTTACATAGGTCTCCCTACTCACAAACAAACTTAGTAGAGTCTGAGGGGTCGGTACGGAGACGTCTGTATGTATCCCTCAGAGGCTACCAAGTTAGGAAAAATCTCCTATTTGTTCTTTCTTGTCGTGCGGTTTGGTTTCTCAATGCTAATTGAACTTCTACTCTGTTCTTCCGCGGATGGCAAGACCATGCGCTTCCTCATCTACCAATCAGCAGTCCGAGCCCCAGGCAGATCCCACTAGGGGCAGAGGACGAGGCCGTGCTAGAGGCCGAAGTAGGGGCAGAGCTCAGCCTCGAGCAGCAGCACCAGCGGCAAAGCCTCAGGTCTACTTTGACGAGGAGGTTCTAGCCCCAGCCCCAGCAGCTCCAGTGAGCCCAGCTCAGGTCCCAAAGGGGTTTATTGCCACCCCAGTTCTTTAGGACGCTTTGGTCCGGTTGGTGGATTTCATGGAGAGTGTCACCCGAGCAGGATTGCTTCCTGTAGCACTAGCCCCTTCTCAGGCTGGAGGAGGAGCCCAGACTCCTGCTATATGTACTCTGGAGCAGGTAGCTCCCCAAGGTCAGATTCCAGTGGTTCAGCCAGCTATGAAAGTTCAGCCGGGGGTAGTAGCTCAGACCGGCGATGGAGCGCCTATGTTCGCAGATGCTTTGTGGAGGCTGGATAGGTTCACCAAGCTCTTCACTACTATTTTCAGCGGTGGAACTTCTGAGGACCCCCAGGATTTCTTATATAGCTGCCATGAGGTTCTTCGGAACTTGGGCATTGTGGAGCCCAATGGAGTTGATTTTGCTGCATTCTTTCTATCTGAATCCATCAAGACTTTGTGGAGGGATTTCTGTTTAGCCAGACTAGCAGGGTCGCCGTCTTTGACTTGGGATCAGTTTTCACAGTTGTTTTTGGAGAAGTTTCTCCCTGTTACTTAGAGGGATGCTTATCGAAGGCAGTTTGAGCGCCTCCAGCAGGGCTCAATGATGGTCACTTAGTATGAGACCAAGTTTATCGATCTAGCTTGCCATACTCTTGTCATACTCCCCACTGAGAAGGAGAGGGTGAGGAGATTTATTGATGGTTTGACTCAGCCGATTCATCTCCTGATGGCTAGGAAGGAGGGGAGTGGTATCATTTTTCAGGAGGCGGCCAATGTGGCCCGGAGGATCGAGATGGTATTGCCACAGGGGGGTATTCATAGAACAGATAAGAGACCCCGTCAGTCAGGCCGATTCAAAGGTGCCTCATCTGGAGGTAGAGATTCGTATGATAGGGGTCAGCCTTCTAGGCCTTTCCAGTAATCCCTCCAGGTTTCGCAGGGTGCCCCCGGTGATCGTGGTATTCGTGGTTAGTATTCTGACCAGCAGTCCTATAGTGCACCATCAATATCTATCAGTGCACAGCCGCTTCAGAGTACCCAGGGCCGTCCACCGAGGGCTTGTTTCACTTGTGGCGATACGAGGCATATTGCTAGGTATTGTCCTCGGGCTTCGAGCAGTTCTCAACAGCGGGGTCCCCATCCTATGATTTAGGCACCAGATGCTCCCCAGCCAGCCCGAGATGGAGGTAGAGGCCATAGAGGTGGAGGTAGAGGTCATAGAGTTGGAGCTCAGACCGCCAGGGGCGGAGGTCAGCTAGCAGCAGATTGACCTAGGGATACAATTCAGGGTGGTGGGGCGCAGCCCCTTGCTATGCTCTCCAGGCTAGGCCCGAGGCAGAGGCCTCAGATGCGGTGATTACAGGTACAGTTCTGGTTTGTGATCGAGATGCTTCAGTACTATTTGATCCAGGGTCTAGGTATTCATATGTTTCATCTTATTTCGCACGATGCTTGGTCATTACTAGTGATGCTTTGGGTATTCCTGTATATGTGTCTACACCAGTGGGTGACTCTATCGTAGTCAACCGAGTCCATCATTCGTGTGTTGTAGTGATTGGGGGTTTTGAGACCCGTGTAGACTTGTTGCACTTAGATATGGTTGACTTTGATATCATTCTGGGTATGGACTTGGACTGCCATGCTAAGACCGTGACTTTAGCCTTATCGGGTATGCCTTGCTTAGAGTGGAGAGGGACTCCATGTCATTCTACCCGTAGTGTCATATCGTACGTGAAGGCATCTCTCGTGAAGTCAAGGCCAACCGACTCTTCCCATTTAAAATTATTAACAGTTAATCATTTAGAAAACAATTTAAACATGATAAAATAAATCCGAAATTGTAGTTAATATCACAAATACACTGAAGAACACCCATACACAGCCTTACCGGGGTGTCACTAGTCATGAGCATCTACGAGTCTTAATACAATTCTGCTAAAACCATAAACTCATACAAATGTCTGAAAAGGAAAAGAAGCAATAAAGGAGTGGAGACATGGGGTCTGTGCACGCCAACAACTACCTCGTAATCTCCGAACGCCCGCTTGAAGCTGGAGGAATCAACACTCGGCAGCGGAACCAGTAATGCTTGAATCTGCCGAGTGTTGATTCCTCCAGCGGAACCAGTAACGCCTGAATCTGCCACAGGGTGCATGGAGTAATGTGAGTACTCCGACTCAGTGAGTAAAAAATGTAAATAATGACTGAATGTAAGAAAACATGTAAGGCATAAAGTATTCCATAATGAAGCAGTAAAACATCATTTAAAAATAGTGAATCAGTGAAAAGATAAGTAGAAATCCTTTGTTCAACAAGTAAACATCTAACTGACAGGCAATTAAGGAGAAATAAACAAGTAAAGGTTCGCCCCTTGAGCAACATCTCAGAACAACACCAGCCCCTCGGGCTCAGTCTTACATCATAATGGGTACTCGCGCTCAGTGGGGGTATACAGACTTCGGGAGGGGCCCCTTATGGCCCAAACGCAATAACAAGCCATCTCGTAGCATCATAAACAGACTCTCGGCCTCATATCAATACCAAGCCACTTATGGCGTACATATCTCAAGCCCTCAGCCTCAAATCAATATTAGTGTTTCCTCACAACATAGGCCCTCGGCCTTACTCAATCACAAATCCTCACAAGCCACTCGGGCAATAATAAAACAATGTTTCTCAGCCTAAAAATTATTTAAAATATCATTTAAGTCTTAAAACTGAGTAAAACATGGCTGAGTATGAAAGTAGTGGAAAACAATATGATCGAGTTCAAGTAAAAGGTCAAAACAGTGAGGAAATGTAGATAAAAATCCCCGAAGGGTTAAAATAGTTGGCACGAAACCCAAAGATGACAATCAACCCAAATCATGATGATGGCAAATAAGTTTTAGTCGAATACGCGATAAAGTCATCAATCGGGATAGACTAAGTCACAATCCCCAATGGTGCATAACCCCACGCTCGTCATCAAGCGTGTGTCTCACCTCAATATAACACTACGATGTGCAATTCGGGGTTTCAATCCCTCAGAGCATCATTTACAATCATTACTCACCTCGAACTGGCTAAATCTCTAGCTCGCGATACCTTTTCCCCTCGAATCGGCCTCCACGCGCGTCTAATCTATCCAAAATCAGAACGAGGATGTTAAAATATGCTAAAGGAACAAAGCCCAAGCAAAAATAATTAATAAAGGGCACAAATCCCAAAATTACTGAAAACCCGACCCCCGGGCCCACATCTCGAAATTCAAATATTTTTACACCAATAGATTCTTTATCTCCCCACGAGTCTGTAGATATCAAGAATACTAAAACCGGATTTCAAATGACCCTTCAAATCCTCATTTAAAGGCCTCTTAAACTCAAGTACTAATCCCCCATTTTTAGCCCTTTAATTCCTTTAATTTTAGTCTTAATCCATGATATACTACCATACAAGTGTGTTTTATGTCCAAAATCCTTACCTTAACAAAGTTTCCTTGAAATCCCTCATTCAAATCGTCCAAAAACTCCAAGGCCGAAGTAAAAAATGATGAAACTAACCCAAAATTCACGAAGGACCCTTTTTATACCTTCTGCCCAATGATACCCGCATCTGCAGTACCTCATTTGCAGTTATTACTCCACTTCTATAGAAATAACTAAAATCGGACACATCCACATCTGCGATCATCCTTCCGCATTTGCGCCGCCACACCTGCGGTCCCCAAACTGCAGGTGCGAAAACACCAGAAGCAGCAAAGTTTCTCAATATCACAAGTCTCAAACCTTCCCGTCAACCATCCGGAATCACCCCGAGGCCCCCGGAACGTCAACCAAAAGCACAAACGTATCCTAATACCTTATTCAAACTTGTTCCAACCTTCAAAACACCTCAAATAACATCAATTTGACCAAAACACATCGGATTCAAGCCAAACTTTCCAAAATCTTCCAATTTATGCTTTTGATCAAAAACCCAACCAAACCACGTCCGAATGACCTGAAATTTTGCACACACATCCCAAATGACACGACGGAGCCACTGCAACTCTCCAAATTCCATTCCAACCCCTATATCAAAATCTCACCTACCAACCGGAAATCGCCAAAATATCAACTTCGCCAATTCAAGCCTAAATCTTCCCTAAACCTCTAAAACTCATTCCGATCACACTCCTAAGTCAAAAATCACCTCTGTAAGCTAACTGAACCATCGAAAGTCACATCCGAGCCCAATAACTCATAAGTCAACATCCGGTTTGCTTTTCCAACTTAAACTTACTCTCAAGAGACTAATTGTCTCATTTCTCACCAAATCCTCTCTAAACTCTAACTAATCAACCCGATCACATATAAAACCACAATACAAAGCAATTAGAAGCAGAAATGGGGGAAACAGAGTGGTAACTCATGAGACGACTGGCAGGGTCGTCACATCCTCCCCAACATAAACAAACGTTCGTCCTTGAACGAGTCAAGAAACATACCTGCAACCTCAAATAGGTGAGGATATCTATTATGCATCTCCCGTTCAGTCTCCCAGGTAGCCTCCTCCACGGGCCGACCTCTCCATTGCACTTTCGCTGAAGCTATATCCTTTGATCTCAACTTTTGAACTTGAAAACCCAAAATGGCCACTAGCTCCATCTCATAGGTCAAATCATCATCCAACTGAACCGTGCTAAAATCTAGAACATGAGACGAATCCCCAATATACTTCCAGAGCATAGAAACATGAAATGTCAGATGCACACTCAACAAGCTGGGTGGAAAAGTAAGCTCATAAGCCACCTACCCAATCCTTCGAAGCACCTCAAAAGGCCCAATAAACCACGGACACAATTTCCCCTTCTTCCCAAATCTCATAACACTCTTCATGGTTAAACCTTCAACCGAACCATCTCGCCAACCATGTAGGACACATCTCGAAC
Organism: Nicotiana glauca; assembly: GCA_026770625.1. Lineage (NCBI taxonomy): Eukaryota > Viridiplantae > Streptophyta > Magnoliopsida > Solanales > Solanaceae > Nicotiana > Nicotiana glauca. Next base: position 9,050 of record MU694657.1, on the reverse strand, counting down.
CTTCCTATCAGCATAACTCTTTTGCCTCGACTGCGCTGTGTGAAGCCTCTCCTGAATCACCTTCACCTTCTCCAAAGCATCCTGCACCAAATCAGTCCCTAACAGGGATCGAACCAACCAGCTGGATAACTACACTGCCTCCCATACAAAGCCTCATATGGAGCCATCTGAATACTCGATCGACAGCTGTTGTTATAAGAAAATTCTGCAAGTGGTAGAAACTAATCCCATAAGCCTTCGAAATCAAAGACACAAGCACACAACATGTCTTTCAATATTGAATAGTGCGCTCGGACTGCCCGTGCATCTGAGGATGAAAAGATGTGCTCAACTCCACTTGAGTACCCAACTCTCTCTGCACAGCTCCAAAACTGCAAAGTAAACTGAGTACCTCTATCTGAAATGATGGAAACTGGCACACAATGCAAACGAACAATCTCTCAGATATAGATCCCTACCAACCGCTCTGAAGAATAGGTGGTACGCACCAGAATGAAGTGCGAGGACTTGGTCAGCCAATCCATAATCACCCAAATAGCATCGAACTTCTTCAAAGTTCGAGGACGTCCAACTATAGAGTCCATAGTGACTCTCTCCCACTTCCACTATGGAATATCCATCTACCGAAGCAAGCCACTCAGTCTCTAATGCTTATATTTCACTTGCTGACAATTGAGACACCAAGCTACAAATCCCACAATATCTTTCTTCATTCTCTGCCACCAATAGTTCTGCCTCAAATCCTGAAACATCTTCGTGGCACCTGGATGAATGAAATACCGCGAGCTATGGGCCTCCTCCAAAATCAACTCTGGAAGCCCGTCCACATTTGGCACACAAATTCGGCCCTGTATCCTCAACACCCCATCATCACCAATGGTCACATCTCTGGCATCATCATGCTGAACTCTGTCCTTAAGGACAAGCAAATGCTGATCATCATGCTGGCGCTCTCTGATGCTATCATATAAAGAAGACCGAAAAACCACACAAGCCAACACTCGACCGGGCTCCAAAATATCTAACCTCATGAACCGATTGGCTAAGGCATGAACATCAACTGCAATAGGTCTCTCCCCAACTGGAATATATGCCAAACCTTTCATACTCACCGTCTTTTAGCTCAAAGCATCGGCCACCACATTGTCCTTTCCCGGATGATACAGTGTAGTAATATCATAATCCTTAAGCAACTCCAACTATCTCCGCTGCCTCAAATTGAGATCCTTCTGTTTGAACAAGTGCTGGAGGCTACGGTGATCAGTAAACACCTCACATGACACACCATACAAGTAATGCCTCCAAATCATCAATGCGTGAACTATGGCAGCGAACTCCAAATCATGAACAGGGTAGTTCTTCTTATGGGGTTTCAACTGACGAGAAGCATAAGCAATAAATCTACCCTCCTGCATCAACACACAACTAATCCCAACTCTCGAAGCATCACAATACATGGTATGAACCTGAAGTTGATGGAAAAACTAACACTGGAGCTGTGGTCAAAGCTGTCTTGAGCTTTTAAAAGCTCTCTTCACACTCTTCTGACCAATCAAACGAAGCACCCTTCTGAGTTAACTTGGTCAAGGGTGATGCAATAGATGAAAATCCTCGAACAAACCAGTTATAATATACCACCAAACCAAGGAAGATACGAATTACTGTGGTTGAGGACGGTCTGGGCCAACTCTAAACTGCCTCTATCTTCTTTGGATCAACCAGAATACCCTTGCTGGACACCACGTGCCCTAAGAAAGCCACTAAACTGATCCAGAATTCATATTTAGAGAACTTTTCATAAAGTTTCTCCTCCCTCAACCTCTACAACACTACTCTCAAATGCTTCGCATGCTCCTCTTGACTACGTGAGTACACCAGAATATCATCAATAAAGACAATCACGAACGAATAAAGATAAGATCGAAACACACTATTCATCAGATGCATGAACGTTGCTGGGGCGTTAGTCAGCCCGAAAGACATAACAAGGAACTCATAATGACCATATCTGGTCCTGAAGGCTGTCTTGAGAATATCCGAGTCCTTGATCTTCAACTGGTGATAACCTGAACGGAGATCAATCTTGGAGAACACTCTTGCTCCGTGAAGCTGTTCGAATAAATCATCAATGCGAGGCAAAGGATACTTGTTCTTCACTGTTACCTTGTTCAATTGCCTATAATAAATGCACATTCTCATCCTGCCATCCTTCTTATTTAAAAATAGAACTGGCCCACCCTAAGGTGACATACTAGGCTGAATGAACCCCTTATCAATGAGTTCTTGAAGCTGCTTCTTCAACTCCTTCAACTCCGCTGGTGCCATAAAATATGGCAGAATAGAAATGGGCTGAGTGCCCGACACCAGGTCAGTACCAAAATCAATATCCCTGTCCGGTGGCATGCTCGACAGGTCTGCAGGAAACACATCGGGAAAATCCCTCACAATTGGAATTGAATCAATACTGGGAGCCTCAGCTCCAACATCCCTCACAAAGCCTAGATACGAAAGACATCTCTCTCTAACCATAAGCTGGGCCTTCAAGAATGAAATCATTCTACTAGGACCATAATCAGTCACACCTCGCCACTCAATCTGTGGCACACCCGGTATAGTCAATATGACTGTCTTGGTGTTGGTCCCAAACGCACACGCAAGTATACGTGGTCGTACAAGTAATAAAGTGATAAGTAGAGTGTCGAGCCCACAGAAACTTATATCAACTACCCACTAACGCGCCAATATTGTTATGTCGTCAAGCCAAATTCGAATTCAAGATGTTTAATTATGCTAATTATTATCTTAAATAACAACTAAATTATCAAGT
>MU694655.1:6006-37362 GCA_026770625.1 Nicotiana glauca | reverse complement strand
TATTCTGCCAAGTGCAAATCTGCCAAAGAACTTTGGGATACTCTTCAAGCTATTTATTTGGCAGAAGAGGCGAGCTCAAAGAAGTTTCTTGTTTTAAATTATATGGAATTCAAGATGATTGATGACAAGTCAATCACTGATCAAGTGCAAGAATTCCAGTTAATAGCTAATAAAATTGTTATTTCTGAAATTAATCTTGATGAAAACTTTCATGTCGATGCTATTATTTTAAAACTTCCTCTGTCATGGAAAGAGTACAGAAGTAAACTTTTACATAAGAAGGAATATTTGACTCTTGAATAATTGTTACAATATTTGCAAATTGAACAAGAGACTAGAAATCGTGGCACTAATATTTTCAAGGAACCTGTCATGAAAGCTCATGTGGTTGAAGAGAAAACAACCAAAAGGGAACCAGACAACAAGAAATTTACAAAAATAAATAAAAGTAAGAATTTTAAGCGTACTAGTGCTAATTCTAAGTCAAGTGAGTGTTATTATTGTCATAAAATTGGTCAATATGCTCGTGATGGTAAAATTCTTAAAGCTGAAAAGAAGAAAGGAAAAGTCAACAACAATAGAAATGATGAACTTATAGCGATGGTCACAGAAGCATTTGTAGCAGAAAATCAAGTCGAATGGTGGATAGACACCGGTGCAACTCGTCACATATCAGGTGATCGAAAAATTTTTAAGAACTATGAATTAGTGGGGGAGGATAAAGTCATGTATATGGGAAACTCGTCCTCTGCTAAGGTTGTAGGAAAAGGAACTGTTGAGTTGAAGTTTACTTCCGGAAAGATGGTCACGTTGAAAGACGTATTGCATGTTCCTGACATTCGGAAGAACTTGGTTTCAGGTACACTACTTTTAAAGAATGGTTTTAAAATGATTTTTAAGTCAGATAAATTTATTTTATCTAAGAATGGTATGTTTGTGGGAAAAGGCTATGCCACAAATGGCATGTTCAAACTCAATATTGATAATGAAAATATTTCTGCTTATATTGTGGAGTCTCTGGATTTATGGCATGAACGTCTAGGTCACGCTAATTTTAGATCCATTCAACTTATGGTAAATCATGGATTAATTAAAAATTATGGAAAAGATCATATTGCTAAGTGTCTTATTTGTAGTAAGTGCAAAATAACAAAAAAGCTTTATAAGTCAGTTCAAAGAAAATCCACACTTTTAGAATTAATCCACACTGATATTTGTGAGATGGATTGTTTGTCACGTAATGGAAAGAGATACTTTATTACTTTTATTGATGATTATTCAAGATATACATATGTCTTCCCATTAAGAACAAAAGATGAGGCCTTTGAGACTTTCAAAACATATAAAGCAGAAGTTGAGAATAAATTGAGTTCGAAAATTAAATCAATTAGATCTGATAGAGGTGGAGAGTACTTGAGTTCAGATTTTATTAATTTTTGTGAAAAAGAAGGTATTGAGAAACAATTGACTACGTCCTACACACCACAGCAAAATGGTATAGCTGAAAGGAAAAATAGGACTTTCATAGAAATGGTTAATTCTATGCTTTATGGATCGGGTGTGCCTGGAAATTTGTGGACTGAAGCTTTATTTTCAGCCTGTCATATTTTAAACCGAATTCCTTCCAAGAAATTTGATACATCACCTTATGAACTTTAGAATAATCGAAAGCCAAATATTAATTATTTTAAAGTGTGGGGTTGTTTGGCTCATGTTAAATTACCAGATCAACATATGGCTAAAGTTGGATATAGAGGAATTGATTATGTGTTTATTGGTTATTCATTAACCAGTAAGGCTTATAGATTATTAAATCTTGAAACTCCAAGTCCACATACAATTGTTGAATATGTACATGCTAACTTTTTTGAGCATATGTTTCCTAAGAAAGAAGGATCTCTAAAACAAGATACAGGTTCTTCTACACCTCCTCTTAAAAGAAAAGTAGTTGAATCATTGGAAGAAAGTCAACCAAGACGTAGTTCTAGATCAATTAAACCAAGAGATTTTGGACCTGATTTTCAAGTCTATTTGATAGAAAAAGATCCTGAAAGTTATGCTGAAGCAATGTCTTCACATAATGCCACTTTTTGGCGTAAAGCTATTGAAGATGAAATGTATTCTATCATGTCAAATAACATATGAATTTTATCGGATCTTCCTCCTGGATGTAAACCTATTAGCTGCAAATGGGTTTTAAGGAAGAAACTGAAGTCTGATGGCACTTTAGATAAGTACAAAGCGCGTTTGGTGGCAAAACGTTTTACTCAAATGAAAGATATTGATTATTTTGATACTTTTGCACCAGTAGCTCGGATCACATCCATTCGGCTTTTAGTAGCTTTAGCAACAATTCATGGATTGATAATTCATCAAATGGATGTGACGACTGCATTTCTGAATGGAGATTTAGATGAAAAAGTTTACATGAAACAACAAGAAGGATTTGTCATTCCTGGTCAAGAACATAAAGTTTGTAAGCTTCTTAAATCTCTTTATGGATTAAAACAAGCTCCAAAGCAATGACATGAGAAATTTCAAAAAACCATGATTTCTAATGGCTATTTAATTAATGATGGTGATATTTGCATATTTAGTAAATTTCAAGGAAATTCTGGTGTTCTAATTTGTCTATATGTAGATGACGTGTTGATATTTGGAACTGATATTGAAAGGGTCAAGGAAACGAAATCATTTCTTGCTTCTCAATTTGAAATGAAAGATCTTGGAGAAGCTGATGTAATTTTGGGCATTAAAATTGTAAGATAAGCTAATGGCTTGACTCTTGCTCAATCAAGTTATATTGAGAAAGTTCTAAAGAGATTTGGTCATTTTGACGATAAGCCTGCTCCTACTCCATTTGATCCTAGCATCAAACTAATGCGTAACTCTAATGATGGTATTGATCAATTAACTTATTCTCATATTGTTGGGAGTCTAATGTATGCTATGCATTGCACTAGGCCAGATATTGGTTATGCAGTAGGAACCTTGAGCAAGTTCACTAGTAACCCCGGAGTTGAGCATTGGAATGCCTTAATTCGTGTTTTAAGGTACTTAAGGGGTACAATTAATGTTGGCCTTCATTATTCCACATTTTCAGTAGTTCTTCAAGGCTATAGTGATGCTACTTGGAATTCTGATTCGAATGACTCTAAGTCTATTACTGCTTGGATTTTCACTTTGGCTGGAGGAGCAATCTCTTGGAAATCAAAGAAGCAAACATGTATTACTCACTCAACAATGGAATCAGAATTTATAGCTATGTCTTCTGCTGGAGAAGAAGTTGATTGGCTTAGAAGTATTCTAGTAGATATTCCTCTGTGGAGCAAGCCAGTGCCACCTTTGACTATCTATTGTGATAATAAAGCTGCTATATTTCGGGCTTCAAGTGATTGTTATAATGGCAAATCAAGACAAGTTCGTCTTAAACACAATCATGTGAGAAGATTATTGGAGGATGGCGTAATATCCCTTCAATATGTGAAATCCAGGTTTAATTTAGCAGATCCTTTGTCTAAAGAATTAGGCAAAGAGTTGGTGGTAGAGACTTGTAAAGGAATGGGAATAAAACCTTTTATAAATTCATTGTAATTTATAGAAACCCTACCTAATGATATCATCTTAGGTTCAAAGGGACAAACAAGTAATGTTACAATAATTGAGTACATTAATAAAATTTTCATTTGCAGAAAATTTGTGATAGATGTACATATTCCTATTGTAGAGGAGGATGAGATTTTATTCTCTTAATAAATCTATAAGATCGATTTCGGTTGGGGTGTGTAGGAACACTCTTGATAGATTTACCGATACTTTATTGCGAAGGAGGGTGAGATTAATTTCTTTTAATGAATTCATAGACTATTTGGTCGAAGTATGCAAAATAACTCTTGATGAATTCACCGCTCTAAGTGCGAAGTGGAGGCCGCTTCAATAAGATTGTTTGACAGGAAAATCTTAAAGCACTTAGATAAAAGGATTCAGGACACATGACCGTAAGGTGTCAAAGGATATCGATTTTCACCAAAAAAATAGTAATGTGTGTAATGTAATTTCTACTTCATTCAACGAACTACTTAGTTCAAGATTCATTCACCAAGTAGTCAATGATTTAGAATGCCTTCACTAGCTAATGGTTCAAGTCCAAAAGACACCATTATTGATGCATGTTATTAGATTAATGTCTCAAAATTTTCAAAATTTCTTGAAACAAGTGGGGGATTGTTGGAATAAGTGTTTCAATAAATTTAAAATAATGTATTTACAAAAGACTCTCATTTTTTAAAGTGAATGAATATGAATTCATTCCAGGTTTACTACATATGTTTTGGTTTTAGCAAATACATTTGATCTTTCAAATTCATGAATATATTCATGAACTTATTAAATAATAAACTTATCTTTTCAAGAGTCTTTAGCCTATAAATAGGGCTGATTTTCTTTGGAAAACATAAGCAATTCAAAAACTACTTTTCCCTTAAAATATTATAAGAGACATTGATCAAATGGTGAAATTATAGATTCAAGAATAGAAGAGCAACATTTTTGAATGCTACTTGTTGTGTGGCTTAGTTGAATCCCGAAGATAGAGTTGTTATTTATTCTTCCGTTTGCTCGTGGAAGAAACTCCAACTATCTTCAAGAAACGTTTTCTCTACGTGCCTCTAAGCCAAGCAAGTTTATTTTCTAATATTGTTGTAATTCTTGTTCTAACAATCAAATAGGGAAAAATAAAGAACTCTATTCAAGCCTCCAAAGTTTAATCAAAACCCCCCAAAAGCATAAAATTTAAGACATAAAATTGATTAACTGAAGTATAGTTCTATAATAAGATACCCCTTTAATTAACAATAAATATGAGCATCAATACTTTTACATGTAACTTTGTAACACGTAAATGTAAGATTTTCCTACGTATATTGGTGGCCCAATAAGTTTAAAGCCCATGATTAATATTTAATTAATAAGCAAATCTCATCCGTCCGATTGGTTACTTGATGGACGTAGTTATAGGTGGGCATATATCGGGTAAAATCGATAACCCGAACCGTTAATTATTTATTGGGTTATCGTTATTGGGTTATTGGGTTAACTGTTCGGTAACGGGTTAAATTTTTTTTATTAAATTATCGGTTCGGACTGGGTTTGCAATTCTGTTATTGGATAAAAACCGATAACCCAATAAGAATGAACTAATTTACTAGTTTATCCTTAAGTATATACATACTATACTAGGGTTTCATAATTGGTTTTCCTATTCTTTCCCAATTCTCAGTAAGTCAGTTTCTCTTTCTCAGTTTCTTAATTTTTTTGCCGCACCCCTACGGCCCAACCTCACCAGTTCTCCGCCTCACCACGGCTCAAGCCCTCACCAGTTTTTCGCCTCACGGCTCACGCCCTCACCAGTCACCGGTCATTCTGTCAAGACTGAGGTCGGCATCACTCGTCAGTCGCATCACGCCCTCACCAGTCAGCCCGTCAAGACTCAGGCCGGCGTGTAAGTTTTTAGTTGCTTCATCTTCATCGTTTTCTTAGTTTGTTTGAAAGCATTCTGGCTCCGATTTTTTTTTTTTTGGGGGGGGGGGGTCGTGCTGTGTGTGTGCGCGCTGCTATTATTTGAGATCTTGTTCTAATCGTTTGTCTAGTCTTTAAATATTTTTGGAGATTCTGTTTTATGAGATGAAATGGGATTTGACAAGAAATGTATAAATTTGGTGTTGTTGCATTATCCACATATAATTTTAACAAGTGTTTCTCTTTTTGAAATATTAAGAATCCTAAGCAGTAAACTTATGTTTAACTGTTCTTAAGGATACAAGACTACGTTTTATTAACAATACAATCATATTACATTCCACCTTTGTAATCCTATATTTATGCATCAGAAAGTTGTCAAAGACAACGAAAATCTGATCTATTTTTTGACTTCTGGATCAAGATAATTGAGAACTCGACAATTTTATGTATTGTGAAATTATTTTAGTTGTTTTATCTTATCGGGTAAACCGATAACCGAACTAATAATGATCGATAACCGATTAACCGATAACCGATAACCAATATCTTATCGGTTTGGTTATCGGGTTATGATATTTATAAACGAATAACCGATAGACAAAACCGATAATATTCAAAACTGAACCGAACCGACAGATGTCCACCCCTAGACGTAGCGGATTAAGTGAGAACCTCTATAAATTGGTCATTTTCCCACCCATTAGGGTTACCGTATTTTTCTCTTCTCTCTTCCATCACTAAAGTCGGTGGTAACGTAAAGCTAGGGTAAGGGGAAAGAAATCAATTTCAATTTAACACTTCCACTTTACGGTTATGGCTTCCGCTTCAGGTATGTTTTCTGCAACGATTTTGTGTAAGATTATCATGTTCAAGATAAATTAGTGTTTATGCTTACATGTTGTATCATGAGCCTGGATATTTGAACTGATAATTTTCGTGAAAGAAAGACTAGATTATGATATATGTATAACTGTTCCGACGTAATTATTGAATTGCTTCCAATTCGCCATTATAATCTGTACTACTTTCAAATTTGAAGCGGCATCAATTATATATCATCGATTTTGGTTTTTGACGTTAAAGTGTTGAGATATATACATTTTTTTTGCATTGAATGATGTTATTGTTTTTTAATTATGCAAAGTGCTTATGACTTTTACTGGCTTTCAACAATTTGGGATCATTTTTTTTACTTTTATTTAAATAAAATAAAGGAAGGATTTATTATGAAGAACCAATACGTTGGTATGAATATTGATACTTTCTACATGTTTGAAAATATTCTGTGCGATCTAAAAATTAAGTATCAGATATTCACAGAAAGTGCTTCTTATTTTAAACAATAACTAATGTTTGTACTGGAAATCTAAATATGTGGGATTAAATTACTCCACAATTTCACTAGTAAAGTAACGTGACCTTTGAAGTAGATATTTTGTCTCAACTGTCTAAGCCCATAATGAATTATTTTTGTTATTTAAAAGTAATTTCCATAAGTTGATTTAGAATTCATTACTGTTTTGCCTTGGCCATAAAGTAATTCGATTGGGCTATTAGTTGATAACGTTAATTATTATTTATTTTATGTATCTGATTAATGTGTATAGTTTGTTAGTCACAAAGTGACCAAACTAGATTGTTTAAAGTATTCACATGCATAAAATCTTATGATCTCGAGAAGTTTTATTTTGTGGACCCCAATCTTATACTTATGGATCCACAAAACTATGAGACAAACAGGATGTCTCGTATAACTAATGTCAATTATATGAGACACAAAATAAAATTTTCTTTTTCATGATGACAGTATAATTATAGAATAAATGGTGATGATTCTCTGGTTGACAATTACAGAATACACATATAGTATCCACAGTCCTGCTCCATTTACTTAGTCTATCAGCAGTCAACATCCTTTCCTGTATGATCAGCCACATAGAAAATATTGCTTTGGGTCTAGCTAAGTTTTTGAACATATTGATTTCCATTCCACCTTTTCTAGCGTTCCCAGCCGCTGCAAAATTATAATGTTCGGAATTATAACAAGAGTCATAAAATTATTTTTTGTATATTATAACCGATTATAACAATAGAATCACTAATACTTTCTACGCCTACTGTAAGAGTAAATTTATAAAACTATTTACATTAAAGAAACTGAATATATATATATATATATATATATATATATATATATATATATATATATATTGTAGTTAAAATCTTGTCTCCAACAATCTCTTATTATTGGAACCTTAAGTAGGGATTATTTCGTAATTACTAGATATTATAAATTTAATTGGTCGTAAATATTGAGTGTGGATAAATTTTTAACAAATATTTAGTCCTAAAGAACTCATGAGTCAATAACGTTTTTGTAAGAAAACTCACCAAGGTTTGCTCCTGTGGTTGCTGGGATATCTGTGACCGGCCTGAGCAAAATTATAAACCAAAGTCATGATTAATATTTTTCTTTCTCTTTTTCAATGATAGTAAGACTTAATAATCTTTAAAATGAAGCACTAGATCATATATAAAAAGGGGCATTTGCATCTATACCTGCTTTTGTGTCACGTTTTAACTTGTGCCCGTTTTGCAAAATAATTACAAGCATACTCACTTTTTCGCATAACTTCAGCATACGGGGCTGAAGTAGCAAAGACAATCACGCAAAACTTCAGCATTCTAGTAGACGGGCCAGAAGTTCAGCTTTAGAGCTGAAGTTTTTGTTTTGTAATTAGCGAATTTCAGCTCTAGAGCTGAAGTTCTTGTTTTTGTAACCGGCGAACTTCAACTCTAGAGCTGAAGTTTTGTTTTGTAACTGGCGAACTTCAACTTTAGAGCTGAAGTTTTTGTTTTGTAACTGGCGAACTTCAGTTTTAGAGCTGAAGTTTTTCTGATTTGCTCTAAATGCAAGAGATTGATCGCCCAAAGAACAACCACGAAGATAGTATAAATACCATATGCATTTGCCATTCACTAAAAAGTTCACTATTTATTAAAGCATTACATTTATATCCAGATAAACCTTCCTCGGCATACACATCATAAATAACAATGCAAATACACTTCCGAGCACAGATGCAGAAGACTAGTATAAAGAGGCAAGTACCTCCAGCAAAGAAGCAGCAAATTGCATTTGTGTCTTTGGAATATTAGGCTAACTGGATAATTGGAATAGTTATTTGAATAATTAGTTGATTTAGAAACGAAAGAGATAGCTCAGACCGTGGAAAAAGCAAAAGCAAAACAGAACTTTGTATAACAATGATCTATGCATTACCCCCCAAAAAAAGGAAAGAAGAAGGAGGAGGAGAAAGAGGGCTGAAATTTTTACTTTTTTTCGAAAACTTTTTATTTTGTTCGAAATCAGTGATTTGCCATAAATTTTTTAGCTAGCGTTTGGTCATGGATCGCAAATCTATTTTGAAAAATCTGATTTGGGTGAAATTAGGTTTGAAGATGAAAATGTGTTTGGACATACGTTTTCAACACATATTTCCCAACTTTATTATGGAAAAACATGTATATAATTCTCAAATTTTAGGACTTTGGCCCAAAATCAGCCATTGGGGTGATTTTGGGATTTGGGATTTTGCCAAAATGTGGGCAAAATTTATGACCAAACATGAGTTTTAAAAATTAATCTCAAATTTATTTTGGCAATACTCATGGCCAAACGGAGCCTTAATTTTCACTTGAAGATGAATTTTAGAATTTTTCGAAATTTTGAAAAACTCCAAAAAGTTGTTTTTGAAAATTCACTTAGATCACTCACAAAAATTAAAAAACAACCTAAAATTATATTCATGTCCAAATACAACTCTAATTTTCAAATACAATTTTCACTTGAAAAAAAAATTCATCTGTTTTTGGAATTTTGCAGTTTTTATGTCCAAACGCCCATTTAAACTAATTTTAGTGGGCATTTGGATATAAGAATTGAAAATTTTCGAAAAAATGTAACAAAAAATTCAAGTGAAAATAGATTTAAAAATTAAAATTATGTTTAGATATGAATATAATTTTGGGCTGTTTTAGAATTTTCGTGAGTAATCTGAAGTGAAAATTTTGAAAATTAGTTCTTTGTGGTTTTTCAAATTTTTTAAAGACTCCAAAATTTATCTTCAAATAAAAATAAAAAATTTCATCGTCAAATACTGATTTCGAAAAAAAAAATTTATTTACAACCAAACGGGCCCTTAGTGTTCAAAAGCCTTACATACAACAACAACCCAGTATAATCTCACTTAGTGGGGTCTGAGGAGGAAAGTGTGTACGCAGACTTTACCCCCGCCCTGGGGTAGAGAGGCTATTTCCAAATAGACCCCCGGCATCCTTCCCTCCAAGACTTCCCACCTTGCTCTTGGGGAGACTCGAACTCATAACTTCTTAGTTGGAAGTGAGAGTTACTTGCCATCAGAGCGAATAAGTAATAAGTACACCTGTAAAAGTTTGCAGTACATCTAATTTAAAGTGGTTCCCTTTTTGCACCAAAAATAAAAGTGGTTCCATTAAAATGTGATTCATGCCAAAACTAAAAGTATTATTCTCTTGATATTCTTTTCATTTTAGTCCATCCAACAAACGAAACAACAATAAAAAGAACAATCCAGTATAATCCTATTAGTACGGTCTGGGGACAATAGCGTGTACGCAAATTTTACCCATACCATAAGGTAGAGAAGTTGTTTTCAATAGACCTCCGGTATCGTTCCCTCTAAGAATTCCTGACCTTGCCATTGGGGTGACTCGAACTCACAACCTCTTGGTTGGAAGTTGGGGTTGCTTACCTCCCAACAACAACAACAACCACCCAGTATAATCCCACTTAGTGGGGTCTGGAGAGGGTAGTGTGTACGCAGACCTTACCGCTACCATGGGATAGAGAGGCTGTTTCCAAATAGACCCCCGGCATCCTTCCCTCCAAGAACTTTAAAATTATTTTAATACAACTATTTACAGCTACTATGATTACTATGTGTTAGTTCCAAACAAGTTAAAAATTTTCTAATTAAATTATAATATTTAATAATAGTTTAATTTTAAACTTTTTATTGTATTCAATAATGATTTATAGCCACAAATATTATGGGACTTATTTTAAACCACATTTTTTAATCTGCGTGCGAAGTTAAACATCATCATGTAAATTGGAACGGAAAAAAAAATTTTATAAGGTGGATCATAATCTTACAAGTGGAGATACTCCCTCTGGTTTGGGTTGCTCGGAGTTGGAGCATTTGGACCCACCATAACCTTCCAAAAAAAGCACATAGGATTTCAAGTATCTTAAAACTAATGCCAAATTAAGAGAATAATTTAACTTTTATATATTGATCATATGAAAAAATTTATATTAGTGTAATGTGACATTTTATAACACATAACATTTTGTATTTTCAAGTTATTAATCTTATATTTTATGCAAACACAGATGATTTCCTATAAAAATGTTTTACATGTACAAATACTGTAAAAATTCTTTGACATTCTGCATATACTCCATTATATTTATTTGTAACCTAATTTAAAAAGGGGAAACCAAATATGCTATAACAAGTTGTGTCTTTGCCATTACTGTTGCAATGATTTGGAGGGAGAGGAACAAAATCAGATTTGATGAAGGCAAGTATAATGAATATCAAATATGCAGAGAAATAGTGATTGTTACAAATGAAAGGGATTGTTACAACAGCTGGATTGGATTCCATGAAAAAATAAAGTGTAGAAACGTAATAGGAGTGATTAGAAACAGTGCCTGTATTGTAGTAATATAGATAGATAGACACAAAGCTGTTACATAGAAATTGTGATGTAAAGTGGTAGTAATATGTCAAAGCTGCTACCGGGTCTCAAATTGTAAATTTTTTTGAGTAACAATAGAATATAACTTTAACTCAAAAAAAAGAAGAAGGGAAAACCTAAACACCATTATATTGTTTATCAAAATAATGTTACTCCGTCTATCCTAAATTAAGTGGTGTTGCTTGACTCGATACAAAGTTTAAGAAATAAATGAAGACTTTAATTTAAAATCTATGGTCTAAAATAAACCATATAAATATTTGTGCGGTTGTAAAGAAGAAGAGACATTTAATTTAAAACTTATGGTCTAAAAAGGAAAGTACGAAGCATAAATTGATACAGAAGGAGTATTATATTCACTTATGGAGTAGCTAGTAAGGAAGAAGAGACAAAAAAAAATACAATCTGGTGCACAAAACATCGCGTTTATGCAGGATTCACAGAAGGCTCACACCCCAGGAGGTGGTACCCTGGCACAAGGATCACTGACTAATTTCATGGCTCAAAGTCGTGATCCGTATGTGTTACGGGAAACACATTATTCTAAGACTAAATGGCTGCACTAAGCTCCCGCTATGCGCGGGGTCGGAGAAGGGTCGGACCACAAGAGTCTATTGTAGCAATCTTACCCTGCATTTATGCAAGAGCCTATTTTCACAGCTCGAACCCGTGACCTCCCGGTCATATGACATCAACTTTACCAGTTACAGCAAAGCTCCCTAAAAAGAAAAGAAGAGACAAACAGGAAGAAGAGCAAAAAAGAATTTTACCAGAGTGAAAAAAGTGCAAAGATCATCTCCTCCAACGTCAACCCTAGGTTGGTTCACAATTTGTGAAGGCCTCAAACCACAACCATTGTAGACCTGCACCCTATTATTATAACAACACTAAAGTCTACAGACCTTGTAAATGAATCCAAAACATCTCCTATTACACCCCAGATACTATTAAAGGATTTAGTCTTGACATTTTGATGGTGTGGAATTTTTTACTAATTTAGCTCAATTTGTTTCTTACATGAGCTAATATTGTTCATGACTACTAGAGGAGGTCGCTACTATTTATATATGCTATGTCTTTCTTTACCGTCACAAGAATCTAAACTTTTCGAAGCTTTTCTCTAATGGAAAAATCATATTCTGCGTACACACTACTCTCCTCAAGTCGTACTTGTGGAATTGCACTGTATTTGTACTTTGTTGTTGTTGTTGTTGTTGTTTTTGTTGTTGTATATTTCAGTTCGGAAAACTAAACAGTAAATCTGGCTGCCTATTTGTGTAAAGATCTCACTCATTCGATAAACCCGGTGTTTAGTGATATTTACACTAAGCTAATGAATGAAAACTATTTGTCTCTCACTCATATATTTATTTGCTTAATCATGATTAAGTGATACATATTATTACTTTTATGAAAGACAAGGAATGAGCAAAATACACTCTTATTTTTGTCTGGTGTCCCCTTTTTTTTATCAGTTTGTTTAATAAATAATTTTTTATTTTTCTTGCAATTGATAAACTTTTGTCACGACCCGAATTTTTTATCTTCGGGAATTATGATGGCGCCTACTCGTGAAAGCTAAGCAAGCCGACAGTTATAGTTTCAGTACCATTATTATTAACCCAAACAAAGACATATAATAGTTAAAACAAAATAACTAACAAATGCGGAAGTAATATAACAGCGCAATAACTCAATTACATAGCTACCCCATAGATCTGGTGTCACAATCCACGAACGACTAAGATTTACTACAAATAAGAGTCTGAAAGAAGTACAATTTTTCTCGAAATAGAAGAGATAGAAGAAACTAAAGCGTGGAAAGGGGACTTCAGGCTCTGTGAACGCCAGCAGTGGTCTCCTTGGACTGAAGGCAGCAACCTCAAGCTACTCACAAGGTTCCGTACCGAAATCTGCACCAAAAGTGTAGAGTACATTATCAGTACAACTGACAACATGTACTGGTAAGTGTCGGGCCTAACCTCGTAGAAGTAGTCGCGAGGCTAGGACACAACAACCATATAAACATGTGCAGTTAAACCATATACTAGCATAATAATAATAACAGAAGAGTAACAGATAAAGAGGGAAATGGGAAACATGTTGCGGGAAATATCAAGTTCTAATAGTAATTCAACAAAGAATCATAATAAACACCATATTTGGTTCAGCAAGAATAATGAAACAATAACACGTGCACGACATCACCCTTCGCGCTTTTACTTTCGTTCTCACCATAAGAAACAACAAAAATAGCACGATATCACCCTTCGTGCATTAACTCTCATAATAGTGGCGCAGCATCACCCTTCGTGCATTAGCTCTCAAATCATGGCACGACATCACCCTTAGTGCATTAACACTCACAATATCGGCATGTCATTACCCTTCGTGCATTAACACTCACTCACTATATCACGTATGGCATCACCCTTCGTGCTTTACACTCTTCCCCCACCCAAACAATATAAATAATACATCCTGGTAAGGGAATCAACAATGGAAACAATAACATCCTGGTAAGGGAATCAGCTATAACCAATCTCGTTTCAACAGTCAACTTCACAAAATAAATCTCAACTTGAGTCAATACCCAACAATTGTCAATTACCAAGAAAATATCATATGTCTTGTTCAACATGGATAATCATCAATTTAAGCATGGAGAGTACATAATAAGAGTCATAGCAGTCACAGTATAAGAATCACGGGCATGTTTGACACCAACGTATAGATACTCGTCACCACACCTATACGTCATACTCAGCACTAACACATAGCAAATAAGACAACAACACCTATTCCCTCAAGTTAAGGTTAGGTCAAACACTTACCTCGATTTCACGGCCAAACTCAAGCCTTAAATACCGCTTTTCTCTTAAATTCCACTTCCAATCCACCCAAAACTAGTGATATTTAACTTTATAACATCAATGATTGCTAAATAAATCAATTCTAATACATAATTATAGGTTTTTATCAATTTTTTTCCAAAAAGTCAAAAATTAACCCCGGACCCGCTTGGTCAAAACTCGAGGTTCGTACCAAAAATCATTCACCCATTTACCCACGAGCCCAAATATGTAATTAGTTTCGGAATCCGACCCCAAATCGAGGTCTAAATTTTTAATTTTATAAAATTCGTAATTCTACCATGAAAGAACAAGATTTAGGCCTAGAAATCTAATGGGTGTGGATGGAAAATAAAAGATATGAGTTTAAGAATACAAACCTATGATTTGGTATTGAAACCCCTCTTCAAAAGTTGCCCAAAGTCGGATTCAATGGAAGAAGATATGAAATTTTTTGTCTAATCCCGACCTAGGATCTGTTTAAAACACTGGACAGGTCTTCATCGCGTTCGCAAGAGACCTATTGCGATCGCGATGCACAGTGGCCTAAGGCCTTCACGTTCGAAAGAACACCTACACATTCGAGTAAAGCAACTCTCCTCCTTGGCCTATGTTTCGCGACCCAATTGCCGCATTCGCGTAGAAGAGCATGACCCCTACCCCCATGTCCCATTATTCTTCGCGTTCGCGAAGCGGTGAAGCGTAACACCCCCGCTGCTCTGCGTTCGCGACCTGGTCTATGCGTTCGCATAGAAGAAAACCACCCTGCCCCAATTTCCCCTTCGTGATCGCGAGAGTTGCTTCGGGATCGCGAAGCACAAGGTACCAGTACACCAGAAGCAACACACATATCAGATTTTCTAAGTGTAAACCATCTCGTAGCCTATCAGAAACTCACCCGAGCGGGGCTCCAAACCAAACATGAATACAAGTCTAAAAACATCATACGGACTTGCTCGTGCGATCAAATCGCCGAAATAACATCTTAAACAATGAATTTCACATAAAAATCAATGAAAATCTCGAGAACTCTTAAAGTTACTACTTTCAAAACCGAGGGTCTGAATCACGTCATATGAATTTTTCATACCAAATTTTACAGAAATAACTAAAATACCATCTTAAATATGTACCGGACTCCAGAACCAAAATACGGGCATGATACCATCAAAATCAAGCATCATTAAATTTCCAAAAACTCTTATATTTTCAGTTAAACAATTTTCTTCAAAAATTCATTTCTCGAGCTCCGGACCTCGTGAATTTATTTCAGGGCATACGCCCAAGTCCCATATTTTTCAGCGGAGCCTCCGGGACCGTCAAATTACGGGTACGGATCTGTTTAACTAAAAAATTAACTGAAGTCAACTTAATTCAATTTTAAAGGCAAAATTTAGTATTTTCCTCAAATTTTCACATAAAGACTTTCTGGAAGCGTGCCTGGACTGCACACGCAAATTGAGGAGAAAGAAAATAAAGTCATGAAGGCCTTGGAACCCCGAATTGGGTTCTAAAATACGAAATAACTTTTTGGGTCATCACAACCTTTTAGACTGCAATCTAAATTTTTTTTTTTTTTTGAACAAACTAAAAATCTTATGAGAAAATGTAAGACCACCATCTAAAATTTTATAAGTTATTGCAACTATTAGACTGCAAACTGAGAATTATATGAGCAAACATTGATAAGAATCTAACATTCTCCAAACGGAATAATTTTCCAAAAGATATATTTGCACTTTTTTTATAAAATCAAAATCTATACGGTAAATCAGCCCAAAATGCAAGATTCATAGAAAATAATGGCTAGGCTAACCTAGTGGGTTTGCTTAGCCCAAACGTAGTTTAGAATAGCAGAAGATATACTTGCTTTTTCTACGAGTTTTTTTTAAGTAAAACATGAAAAGGGAAAAAAATTTACATCTTTAAACCACATATGCTATTCTATGAACATATGAATGCATGAAAAAGAATGTCCTTTATCACCACAAAAGCCTAAAAGACCTCTGGATTCCAATGGATAAGAATCCTGATCAGAATGTTTTCTTTATTTATTGGGGCTTTTAATTAGTGAAGCCAAAAATTGTGAGGGGAAAAGGGAAAAAAAATTACATCTATCATTCCAGCAAATTAGGAGGTACGGATTCCTAGCTATGACCTAAAAAAAGGGAAAATTATGCTACACATCAAACATATATATTGTATTTATTATTTGTGGCTATACTTTTGGCAAATTTTTATCATTCGTAGCTATATTTAAATCCTATAGCAAATCCATAATATAAGAGATTAATTGTTTTGAACTAAAACAATAGAGCAACAAGCTATCGCAGCTCAGTAGGTTAGAGTGCTTGCGTAGTTAGTAGAAGTCTTGAGTACAACTTTCAACAAGAGCATTTTATTTTTATGTATTTTGTTATTTCGCCTTGGTTATACCGGTTATGTGAACGAATACAGTCTACATCCCGGTATATACAAGTTGTATTCTTTATTGATGTTTGTAACGACCCTACTGGTCATTTTGAGTAATTACGTACGGTTCAGCAGTTAGAGGTCACGAATAGCTTCACACGGTGTATTATGACTTGCGTGCATCATCAGTTTGGAGTTTTGAGAAGTTAGGAAAGGATGTTTAGAAGTGACTTTCATTTGAGACTTGAAGTTGAAAGAATTAACCAAGATTTGACTTTTGAGTATTTGACCTCGAATTGGAGTTTCGATGATTCTGATAGGCTCGGGTTGTGATTTTGGACTTAGGTGTATGTCCGGATTTGGATTTGAAGGTTTGTGGGTTAAATTGAAGCAATTCGGCAAAAGTTGAAAAAGTTGAAGTTTGGAAGATGGATGTCACGACCCAAACCCAAACCCAGACCCGGTCATGATGGCACCTCTCATGGGGACAAGGCTAGCCAACTAAACCCAATTCATCCTTTTAAAACAGTAAACAGTTCATAAGCAGTTTAAATATGATTTAATGATATTAATTAGCGGAAGTACAACCCGACACTGCCCAAACCGGGGTGTCACAAGTCATGAGAAACTATTAGAATATGAACACAACTACAAGGTCTGAAATACACAGAATAGGACAGATGAACGAAAAGGGAGAAAAGCGGTGTTACGAACGCTGGCAGCCACCTTGTTAAACTTCGATGACTCAGCCTCCGATCAGCTCAAAACTCGCTACCGGGTGAGTAAATACCTGCATCTGCACATGAGGTGCAGGGAGTAAAGTGATTACTCCAACTCAGTGAGCAATAAAAATAAATAATAATTGAGAAGTAAGAAATCACGTAAGGCAAACCATCATGTTGTCCAGAGCAGTGTAAACCTTTTGAGAAAAACAATAAAGCTGTGAAATCTTAGAAAATGCCTTAGCTCAGTTTAAGACTCTTTCAAAAATAGATTTTTCAACGGTTAGGCAAATGAATGCAAAACAAATAGTACAGGTAAGCACAGAAATCTGCCCCTAGGGCACAACACTCACTCAACAGATAATGCCAGACAATCGGGTAGATACCACGTGAAGTAACACAGACAACAGATAATGGTAGACAAATGAAACAAAGTAAACACATAGATCAGTATCGAATAGTAACCGCTGCGGCGTGCAGCCCGATCCATATATCATCGACGGTGCTCACTGGGGTGTGCAGACTCCGGGAGGGGCCCCTTACGGACCAAGCGCAATATCAAGCCATCTCGTGGCATAAGATCCAGGCCCTTGACCACATATCAGTAGCAATATAACACTTATACGGCGCGCAACCCGATCCCATAGTATTCTCACAACACAGGCCCTCGGCCTCACTCAGTCAGATAAAATCATCACAAGCCCTTCGGGCATTTGTAAAATAGTAGTTCTCAGCCCAAAACATCATTTAAAAATATCATTTAAGTCTCAAAACTGAGTAAAAGTGGCTGAGTTTTTAAAACAGTAGATATCAACAGGACTGAGTTCAAGTAATAAGTCTAAACTGTGAGGAAATAGTGATAAAAATCCTCGAAAGGTTCAAATAACTGGCGCAAATCCCAATTATGACAATCAGTCCAAATCATGATGATAAGAAACAATTTTCAGTCAAATACACGGTAAAATCATCAATCGGGACAGACCAAGTCACAATCCCCAACGGTGCTCTACCCCACGCTCGCTATCCGGCGTGCAAGTCACCTCAGTATAGCACTACGATGTGCAATCTGGGGTTTCAAACCCTCAGGATATGATTTACAATTATTACTCACCTCGAGTCGGCGAAATCTCTAGCTTGCGATGCCTTTGCCACTCAAATAGGCCTCTATGCACATCGAATCTATCCAAAATCAGAACGAATACATCACAATATGCTAAGGAAACAAAGCCCAAGCGAAAACAATCAATAACGGGCACAAACCCCGAAATTGCCAATACCCGAGCCCTAGGCCCACTTCTCGAAACTCAGAAATTTTAACATCAACGGGTTCCTTATCACTCCACGAGTCTATGCATATAAAGAACACCAAAATCGAAGTCCAAATGACACCTCAAATCCCAAATTAAAAATCCAAAATTTCAAGCCCTAGTTCTTCCATTTTTGTTCAAGTTTCCATGAATTTATAGATAGATTTCACAATAGAATCACATTTTAGGTTCAAAAATATTACCTCCAATCAATTCTCCTTGAATCCCTCTTTAATCAACTTCAAAAAGCACTCAAAATGCTTAGCTATGGAGGAAAAATAACTCAAAATCGCAGATGAAATGTTTTATAAACTTTCTGCCCAGTTCTGAAATTCCTTCATCGCGTTCGCGACCACTGCCTCGCGAACGCAAAGCACATTTTTAATTTCCCAAAAATAAACCTATGCGAACGCGAGCCCTCAGCTGCGAACGCGAAGAGCAACGACCTCTGAACCACAAATCGTTGTACGCAAACGCGGGAAGCTTCATGCGAACGCGAAGAACCATATCACAGCGTTACGCGAACGCGAAGGCTTAAATTCCTGCCTTCCAAATTCCTCCTAGGCGAACGCGACATACCCCTCGCGAACGCGAAGGGTTATTTCTGCAACACCTGAACTCCCAAAATCTGCAACTTTTCAACTTAGAAAATGGTCCGATTAACCATCCGAAACTCACCTGAGGCCCCCAGGATCTCAACCAAAAACACCAACACATCCTAACATCTCATTCAAACTTGTTCCAATCATTAAAACGCCTCAAACAACATCAAATTCACCAATTCACATCGAATTCAAGCCTAAGCTTTCCAAAAACTTCCGAAACACGCTTTTGATAAAAAATCCAACCAAACCACATCCGAATGACCTAAAATTTTGCACACATATTCCAAATGACATAACGAAGCTACAACAACTCTCGGAATTCCATTCTGAACTTCAGATCAAAATCTCACCTATCAACCGGATATCGCCAAAATACTAACTTCGCCAATTCAAATCTAATTCTTCACCGGACCTCCAAAACCAATTCCGATCACACTCTTAAGTCATAAATCACCTAACGAAGCTAACCAAAACATAAAAACTCCGATCCGAGCTCATAAACAAATAAGTCAACTCTTGGTCAAACCTTTCAAATTCAAAGCTTTCAACTGAGACTGTTCTTTCAAATTCATACCGATTTCCCTGAAAACCAAAAACAACGATCTACATCAGTCATAACATATTACACGGGGCAAGTCACGCTCGAGAACTGGCGATCAAAGTGCAAAAGTTCAAAACGACCAGTCGGTTTGTTACATCCTCCCCCCACTTAAACACACGTTCGTCCTCGAACGTGCCCAGAGTTGTTCTAAAAGCCAACCAATCGCTGAATAACCTTACCATGCATATACCTGGGGGTTATCCCACATCACCCTTTCTCATGTAGGTCCGATGACACATTGTAACTGAAATTTCACAACCCAACCTTGCCCATAAACCTTAGAACCACATTTCCATTTCTGAAATTATACACAAGATCAGAACCTCGCATCTATATTCAGAATAAGCCCGAACCAGCTGTAATAACCCATACCTGTACCATCAGGTGCAATTTCCTGATATACCATATAACTCAAATACCTGTAACGATAATTTCCATTCACAGCAGCTGCCTACAATGACTGAATACCGGTAGAAAACCTCATATCAGCTAAAGTTTCATTCCAACACTTTTACATATACTGCAACTGATAACTAAGACACGTAGTAAGCCATCACTATTTCTCATATCAACCATTCATGAAGCCACTTCCCTTTTGACTAATACCACAGTAGATTCCCGAGCCGAACCTCGATATTATCCTTCCAACAAGCTGAAATCAAATCTGTTCATATTCATCAATGATCCCAATGATCTCCTCCAACCCAACACACCACTCTGGTGACATGACACATCAATAGAGGCCTAAGCCATAACTAGCATGATACGCGCACCAATAAGCAACAGTCTGAACATACTCAAATCATGAAAATGACTCAAATGGAAGAGTTTTACCTCAATCTCACCCATACCACCACAACACAAGGCTGAGAACCTATCTCACATGATAGAAATAGAATGCACGAATGAAACCCGCAAGGTCATATCTCCACATAGCTTCGCTGCAAAAGCACGATCCTATCCAAACACTGTTCCACATGAAACACCTCAAGTCACTATGCTCGAAAGTGACAACCATGCACAATTTGATGTCTGGAACCAAATCAAATCATTACCTCCACGGTTAAACAAATAACATACACCATGCTACCCGATAGGACATAACCAATACGCCATTTACTGAGCAACGCCCAATTATTCTTCCCCCTTGAATTCCACTAAGAGACCCCAATTGAACCGCACCATATGTGCATATAACCAACAACTCATAACACCTCGCAATACATAAAGGAAACTCATAGACCTCTCTAGATCACTAATAAGCTCAATAACAGTCGAATCAACACATCTCTCAACAATGCAATTCGGATCCAACCAAGCCGACTCAAGCTAGAACACCATCCACATTGTCCTACCAACGAACTCTTTATTAAGGAAATACCAAAGTTGTTCCCTCAACTCCTCAACTCTACCAGTGCCATACGATACGGTGCCCGGCACCACATCAATACCCAAATTAACAACCTTGCCCGGTGACATGCTTGGCCACAAGAAACACATCCGATAAATCTTTCACCACTGAAACTGAATCAATGGTAGAAGCCTCTACACTGACATCCATCACGAAAGCCCAAATAAGAAAGGCGAATCCTTCCCAACCGTTTGCTGGGTCTTCGAGATATAAAACCACTCTACCAGGATATACTCCAACGCACCTCGCCACTCAACCTGTGGCATTTCCGGCATAGCCCATAGTGCAATAGTCCAGAATGACCCAACAAGGAGACAACCAGTATGAACCCCAATATCACATCCGAAACCTAACATACCAACAAAGAAAGATCCACTCGACATCCAAATCCCGATAGTCGCTAAACAGTACCGATACACATGATCCGCAACCATAACATAGCCTGAATATGAGAACTTCTGTCTCCAAATCCACACGGCACATGATTCACCATACCCGATCCAAAATTCCACCGTCCGAATACATATCACACCTCAAGTACCCAATCATTCTGCGAAAGATATCCTAAAATTCCCCTGTGCCATCAAGCAAACTCGAATATCAGCAGTCGATCTAACAAGAAAGTGCCACAGTACTGCTGAAGTACTATCAACTTAATCATATTTCCTTTTCTGAAACATATACCCTCGTCAAATCACTATGATTAGCAATACCACAGTACTGCCGAAGTACTACCAACTTAATCATATTTCCTTTTATGAAACATATACCCTCGTCAAATCACTATGATTAGCAATACCATTCCCTTAATCATCTAAAGATCATTCACCCTAATCATTTGAAGCTCATTTCTCTAATCACCTAAAACTGCCCGTGCTGCCTAAGTATTTTATGTCTTTCCATTCAGAACTGAATCGTAACCTTACACACGCAAATCTCAGTCTCCACAACATATCACATATACCATACTATCCTAGGATAACATGAGAACTTTATCTCCCTTCCGAGACACAAACATCTATGTACTCAACTAGTCAAAAACTCTCCATTGGTCCCACCTAGAAGAAAATCACTATACATCCCATGCTCCGTATGCCCATAGAAAATATACATCTCCAAACTACGGTAAAACCATCAAGAACTCTCCGAGTTCCCTTTGCACAAATTAGACCTGCCAGGACTGAATCCTCCTAACTCGACCAAACTAAGTAAGCCATCAAAACCCAAGAGCATAGCTGCAAGATACCTGTAAAAACTCATTACCTCGAACATACAAATGGGGTTAATCATATCCTTACCATACCTATTTGGTCTACCATCAGGCTACTCCATCTATCTAAATTTCCTTCTGATTCATCTTCAACTTGATATTCCCTCTTTTTGTAGCACCACAATGCCTCAACCCAGGCTTACCACACGAGACCCAAGTATAAAACAACGTTGTCTAAGACCCGTAAGTCGCTGAATACCCTCTCAACTATTCCCAGAAATACCACATTCCAAAATACTTTACTCTGAAGAACTCCCTACGAATCTAAATCCGTTACCTTTACCTTCCTGATACTGATACATAGAATCCCATAATTAACATAGAAATACTACAAGTCTTGACCTCTTCCAATGAAAATACAGTTTCTAACAGCATATGCAACTTTAGAATACTCAATTGATGTATATAGACTCTAGAACACAATAGAACCATTCTCGCAAGTCATTCACTCTTATTCAAACTACAATTTACCTGACCCAACGAACAGAACCACCCGTGCCTCATTGGCACTCAGACACCGCAGAATGAAATCCCCATCCCAATACAACCAAGCAACTTCCTGCTCTATGCATCGAGCATTCTTTACCAATAACAACTTAAGACATCCCGCGATTTCCTTAACCTATGAAGCATAATATAATCTTTGTCAAAATTTTCCTTTACTCGAGCCATCCTCGATCTCAATTTCCGCGAGCCATACTGATTCACCTGCAAGCCTCGAACTGAAACCCACATAGCACCTAACCGTACAATCAATTTAATCAATAGCAAACTCCTCCACTTGGCTCGAAGCCATAGATCAAAACACACCCAATAACTCATAACACATATACTCTATTGCTGCCATAATATCATAGTGAGATTAAACTCAATCCTTCATAAGCTCGTGAAACACAGATCATCTGGTACTTTAAATCTCCTGCAAATCTCGTATTCATCCTCGCAAAAGACAAGCTCACTCTCTAGGCGACCCAATTTAGAGTTCAACACATATTCTTCATTTACAATGATATCTTTTAATAGACAACATAAGGATCACACAACCTTAAAACACTCCGTAGGAGATAACCCACCTGCTTTGCCTCCAACTAACATTTCTGTATACCTCCCACCGTCACAAGCATTATGCAGTCACTTGATCTTCCTGAGTCTGGACTCATATCGCAACATGAATTTTACCTCACTCCCTACTAGGAACATGGAAAGGTTCTTCACACCTATAACTCGAGCTATAACTCGAACTAATATGGACTTCAAGCATCTAATAGTTCTTCCATCATGCAGCAGACACTTCTCGTCGCTTCCAAATCATATGGATACACCTCGCAGTACTAACATACTCATCACATAGCCACAATCGTCATTTCCACTAATAGGGACACTACCAAACATATAAGTTCAAAAACACGTGTTCACACAATCAGCATATCGATGCTCAAGCCATAGGCAAAGATCCGGCCTCAAGTCCTCCAGACTGGCCCAACATAAACTCACAGAGATCACATCTCGCCCCTCGATTGGGGAATCACAAGCCATCAAGGCACCTCTGATACTGAGCGCTCATGCGCGCATGCGAACGCGTGGAAGGAATTCAAAGAGTTACTTTTCAAGCTGAATCAAGGACGCACGATAAGAATTTCCAAGAATGTGAAGCTTTCCTAAAGGTTTTGTAGCCTCTCGAGGATAAATAGAGACGTCTCCGTACCGATCCACGAGACTCTACTAAAACTGCTCATGACTCATGAGATCCATATAACCTAGGCTCTGATACCAACTTATCACGACCCAAACCCAGACCCAGTCATGATGGCGCCTCTCGTGGGGACAAAGCCAGCCAACTAAACCTAATTCATCTTTTTAAAATAGTTAAACAGTTCATAAGCAGTTTAAATATGATTTAATGATATTAATTAGCGGAAGTACAACTCGACACAACCCAAGCCGGGGTGTCACAAGTCATGAGCAACTATTAGAATATGAACACAACTACAAGGTCTGAAATACATAGAATATGATATATGAACGAAAAGGGAGAAAAGCGGTGCTGAGAACGCTGGCAACCACCTTGCTAAACTCCAATGACTCAGCCTCCGATCAGCTCAAAACCAACTACCGGGTGAGTAAATACCTGCATCTGCACATGAGATGCAGGGAGTAAAGTGAGTACTCCAACTCAGTGAGTAATAAAAGTAAATAATTACTAAGCAGTAAAAAATCACGTAAGGCAAACCATCATGCTGTCCAGAGCAATGTAAACCTTTTGAGAAAAATAATGAAGCTGTGAAATCTTAGAAAATGCCTTAGCTCAGTTTAAGACTCTTTTAAAAATGGCCTTTTCAATGGTTAGGCAAATGAATGCAAAACAAATAGTGCAGGTAAGCACAGAAATCCGCCGCTCGGGCACAACACTCACACAACAGATAATGCCAGACAATCGGGTAGATACCACATGAAGTAACACAGACAACAGATAATGGCAGACAAATAAAACAAAGTAAACACATAGATCAGTATCACATAGTTACCGTTGCGGCGTGCAACCCGATCCATATATTGCTGCGGCGTGCAGCACGATCCATATATCATCGACGACGCTCACTGGGGGTGTGCAGACTCCGGGAGGGGCCCCTTACGACCCAAGCAAAATATCAAGCCATCTCGTGGCATCAAATCCAGTCCCTCGGCCTCATATCGGTACCAGTATAACACTTCTGCATCGCGCAGCCCGATCCCATAGTATCCTCACAACACAGGCCCTCGGCCTCACTCAGTCAGATAAAATCATCACAAGCCCCACAGGCATTTGTAAAATAGTAGTTCTCAGTCCAAAATATCATTTAAAATATCATTTAAGTCTCAAAACTGAGTAAAAGTGGCTGAGCTTGTAAAACAGTAGATATCAACAAGACTTAGTTCAAGTAATAAGTCTAAACTGTGAGGAAATAGTGATAAAAATCCCCGAAGAGTTCAAATAACTAGCGCAAAGCCCAAATATGACAATCAGTCCAAATCATGATGATAACAAATAAGTTTTAGTCAAATACACGGTAAAATCATCAATCGGGACGGACCAAGTCACAATCCCCAATGGTGCTCTACCCAACGCTCGCTATCCGGCATGCAAGTCACCTCGGTATAGCACTATGATATGCAATCCGGGGTTTCAAACCCTCACGATATCATTTACAATCATTACTCACCTCGAACCAGTGAAATGTCTAGCTTGCGACACCTTTGGCCCTCAAATCGTCCTCCACGCGCGTCGAATCTATCCAAAATCAGAACGAATACATCACAATATACTAAGGGAACAAAGCCCAAGCGAAAACAATCAATAACCCCGAACTTACCAAAACTCGATCCCCGGGCCCACTTCTCAAAACTCAAATTTTTTTACATCAACGAGTTCCTTATCACTCCACGAGTCTATGCATATAAATAACACCAAAATCGGAGTCCAAATGACCCCTCAAATCCCAAATTCAAAATTCAAAATTCCAAGCCCTAGTTCTTCCATTTTTGTTCAAGTCTACATGAATTTCTAGATAGATTTCACAATAGAATCACGTTTTAGGTTCAAAAATATTACCTACAATTAATTCTCCTTGAATCCCTCTTTAATCACCGTCAAAAAACTCTCAAAATGCTCAGCTATGGAGGAAAAAAGACTCAAAATCGCGGATGAAATATTTTATAAACTTTCTGCCCATTTCTGAAATTCCTTCATCTCGTTCGCGACCACTGCCTCGCGAACGCCAAGAATATCTTTTAGTTTCCCAAAAATAACCCTATGTGAACGCGAGCCTCAGCTGCGAACGCGATGCTTCCCTTTTCCAAACTATGTGAAGGCGAGCCCTCAGCTGCGAACGTGAAGAGCAACGACCTCTGAACCACAAATCCTTGTACGCGAATGCGGGAAGCTTCATGTGAACGCAAAGAACCATCTCACAGCCTTACACGAACGCGATGCTCAAACACGAACGCGAAGGCTTAAATTCCTGCCTTCCAAATTCCTCCTACGCGAACGCGACATACTCCTCGTGAACGCAAAGGGTTATTTTCTGCAACACCTGAACTCCCAAAATCTTCAACTTTTCAACTTAGAAAATGGTCCGATTGACCACCCGAAACTCAACTGAGGCCAAACTTCTGAAACACGCTTTTGATTAAAAACCCAACCAAACTACATCCGAATGACCTGAAATTTTGCACACACATCCCACATGACATAATGAAGCTACAGCAACTCTCGGAATTTCATTCTGACCTTCGAATCAAAATCTCACCTATCAACCTGATATCGCCAAAATACTAACTTCGCCAATTCAAATCTAATTCTTCACCAGACCTCTAAAACCAATTCTGATCACACTCTTAAGTCATAAATCACCCAAAGAATATAACTAAATCATAAAAACTCCGATCCGAGCTCATATAAAATGAGTCAACTCTTGGTCAAACCTTTCAAATTCAAAGCTTTCAACTAAGACTGTTCTTTTAAATTCATACCGACTTCCATGAAAACAAAAACCAACGATATACATCAGTCATAACACATTACATGGGGCAAGTCATGCCCGAGAACCGGCGATCAAAGTGCAAAAGCTCAAAACGACCATTAGGGTCGTTACAATGGACGAGTTTGACCAATAGTTAAATTTTATGATATCGGGGTAGGAATGCGATTGAAGAGTTGGAATAGCTCCTTTATATAATTTGGGACTTGCCTGCAAAATTTATCGTCATTTCGGTTTGGTTTGATATGTTTCGGCACGGCCCGACTAGTCATTTTGAGCAATTGCGTCCGGTTCGGCAGTTTGAGATCACGAGTAGCTTCACACATTGTATTATGACTCGCGCGCATCATCGGTTTGGGTTTTTGACAAGTTCAGAAAGAATTTTTAGAAGTGACTTTCATTTGAGAAGCTTGAAATTGAAAGAATTGACCAAGATTTGAATTTTCAATATTTGACCTCGGATTGGATTTTCGATGATTTCGATAGTCTCGGGTTGTGATTTTTGACTTGGGAGTACGTCCGGATTTGGATTTAGAGATTTTTGGGTTGAATTTAAGCAATTCGGCGAAAGCTGGAAAAGTTGAAGTTTGGAAGATGGAAGAGTTTGACCAATAGTTGACTTTTGTTATATCGGGGTTGGAATGCGATTCCGATAGTTGGAACAGCTCTGTTATGTCATTTGGGACTTGTCTGCAAAATTTGTCGTCATTCCGGGTTGGTTTTATAGGTTTCGGCACGAGTTTTAGAAGTTGAAAAATTGGAAAGTTCATAAGTTCGATTCATGGTGCAATTCGTCGTTTCGACATTGTTTGATGTGATTTGAGACCTCCAGCGAGTCCGTATTAGGTTATAGGACTTGTTTGTGTGTTTAGACGGAGTCCCGGGGGCTTCAGATATGTTCTGGGTGAGCTACGGGTCATTTTCCCTTCTTTTTGAATTGCTGGTTTGGTGTCTGATATCCTTATTCGCGATCGCAAAGCTCCTTTCGCGTTCGCGAAGAGTCACTGCTGATCGCCAAATTTCCTTCTTTCGCGTTCGCGTAATCCTTATTCGTATATGTTTGAGACATTAATTACAAATAATTCAAGATAAGAATCTCAGAAGTGTGAGCTCATGAACTAATTACTTGTTCATAATCATTGACAAAATAACAATGAGGGAGATGGACAAGCAAATATGTGAGTACCGCGTAGGTGATCGATACAAACTACCAACTTTAAAGGCCACTGAACCTGCTCATCATTTGAGTTATATATTGGGTTAAAAATTTATATTTATACGTATCTAATGTAGAAATAGCACGATATAGCCAGTTTTCGGACTGGTCATTCAAAAATAGTCAACGTTTACCAAGTCAATGAAAAATAGCCATTATTTTGCTGCGATAGAGACCGGTCCAGCATAATATACTGGAATTCGGTGCACTTGTGTATGAACTCCAGCATATTATGCTAGACCGGTATACTTTGCTGGCTCCAGTATAATATACTGGAGATTGGAGCACCAGTGCTCCAAACTCCAGTATATTATACTGGACCAGTATACTTGCTGGAACACCAGTATATTATGCTGGAGTTCTAGTGTACTTATGCTGGAACTCCATCATATTATGCTGGAGTTCTAGTGTACTTATGCTGGAACTCCATCATATTATGCTGGAGTTCCAGCATACTTATCCTGGAACTCCAGTATAATGTTCTGGAGTTCAAGTATACTTATGTTGGAACTCCAGCATAATATACTGGAGTATTTTTCGGGTTTTGAATAGTGTTTTCGCTCAAATTTATCTTTACATAAAAAGTGGATAAATTTCGATTACTTTTAAAATTGGGCTATTTTTAAACGACCAGTTGTAAATCTGACTATTTTTGAATTTCTCCCTTATTTAATAGGTTTTCTAACACACATATATAAATGGGAAAAGGTTCAAAATTGTCCCTCTATTATGGTATATTGTTTATATTTGTCACCCGTTATACTTTTCGTCCAAATCTATCCCTACCGTTAACAAAGTTTGCATAATTGCCCCTAACTCTAACGTTCCTCCACTGTGACAGCTGACCCTTCTAATATTTTGTCCATGTCAGCCGCCAAGTCAGCAGGTCCCACCAAATATTTTGTCCATGTCTATTGTGGCACCCATGTCCCTCAAATAAATTGACACGTCACTAAATTAATTTGTCCTACAAACAAATTATTAGAGCCATCCCCGTTTCCAACAACCCGTTGACCGTAACCCGTCCGATGAATAAAATAACAGAACAAATCAAATTTGTTTCCCTTCTAGTAAGATCTATTTGCAATAAGTAGAAGATTATTTCTTCATCTCACTAAATTCAAAATCGGAACTAATCTTTTACGCAACCAGTGTTGGTTTCTTTGATGTTATTTCCATTAGCTCGAGGACCTATAAGCAAAGTCTTCCTTGACACCAGGTTATATATTTTTTCCAAGAAATTCAAGAAGGCTGACTCCATATTGTGGCCGCCAATTAAGAGTTGATAAAGGTCAATTCTTGAGCATGCTTCTTAAACTCATTAATGCCAAAACTCATTAAACTCTTGTTGGTACTGCCATGTCTCTTCCTGATGATGGCAAGGTAATTAAATTTCACCAACTGCCTCTCATAGAGGATAATTGCAATTTATAAATTTGTACTAATTTACTAAATTACTTCAGATTCTAGCCATGGATATCAACCGGGGATAATTATGAGATTGCATTTCAGTAATTGAAAAGGCTGGAATAGCTCACAAAATTGATTCAGAGAAGGCCCTGCACCTCCCGTTACCTCCCGTTCTTGACCAAATAATTGAACACACGAATTTCAGATGATGTGGTATGAAAGTGGTGGAGAGGTGGTATTTCTGTTTGGAGAGAAGGATCTGGGGTGGGAGGGTTCTGGTGGAAAATATCGCAGAAGAGATTTTAGGTCCCTCCTTCAATATCATGATTGGGTCACAAACAAACAAGCTTCGAAATAAATGTTCTGTATCTCTAGACACATGGTCTTTGACTTTAAATTATTGTGTTTCTTAGGAACCCAGATAAAACTTATTAAAATTTTCAGAGTTGCTTGTGTCGTCTCTCATCTTTACATCATCTTCATAGTTGTCTAGTTTCTTGTGGTGGTGGGTGTTTCCTTGTAGGTTGCAGGCAGATACAATAGGAGAGAGATGAGGGTGGAGAAAAAGGATGGGTTAATTAGTAGGACCTGCTGACTTGGCGGCTGATATGGATAAAATATTAGAGGGGTCAGCTGCCACAGTGGAAGAACGTTAGGGTTAGGGATAATTATGCAAACTTTGTTAACGGTAGGGATAGATCTTGACGAAAAATATCACGAGCGACAGAAGTAAATAATATACCATAGTAGAGGAGTAATTTCGGACTTTTTCCCTATATAAATTGCTAGCCAAATCCAGTAACTTCAATTGTACATCCGCCGCTGAGCTCTCTGACTCATTACATGTTCTTTTAGTTATTCCAATACTTCACTAGCGTACTAGATATCTTTACGTAAGAGATGAGTAATTTAAAACACAAGATATCTTTATATATTTCATTCATATATAGTAACTTATTATTTTGTGTTACCATTTTCCGTATATTTAATTACATTAAGATGTTAAAAATTTAGCAAAATTGAATACAACACTTCCAAATTAAAATAATACGTATACTGCCACGTGAAATCTATCACGACCCGGATTTTCCCACCTTCGGGGGTAGTGATGGTGCATACTCGTAGGAACTAGGCAAGCCACGAAACCATAAACTCCTAAGTCCTTTGTTTTAAATCCTTTTGGGAATCATAACAACAAGCGTTAAATATTTCAATAACAACGGGATATGAAATTAAAGCGGAAGACTTAAATTAAATAAGCTAAAAAATAATGCGGAAATAAACATATGCCTCTACCCAAGAACTGATGTCACAACATCCACGGACTATTAAGAGTACTAAATACAACAGTTTGAAAAAAATATTACAGTGTTTGTCTCGAATACATGAGATAATAGAATGAAATATAAGATAGAGGAGACGCTGGGCCTGCGGACGCCTGCAAGCCTACCTCGGTGTCTCGGTGGACTGAAGGTTGGCTCCCGAGCTACTGCTGCACACCAAATGATACTCTAAGATCTGCACACAGTGCAAAGTGTAATATCAGCACAACCGACCCCATGTGCTGGTAAGTGCCTAGCCTAACCTCGGCGAAGTAGTGACGAGACTAGACCAGACCACCACATAAACCTGTACAGTTATATATATATATATATATATATATATATATATATATATATATATATATATATAGAGAAAACAGAGA